>SGPM01000310.1:17014-32166 GCA_004802725.1 Antrodiella citrinella
ATCCTNANNANNATTTCCATCTTTTCCACCATCCTGTGGCGCGTCCGAGTCCTCAAAACCATGGGCAACTTCGTCTCGCTTCTCACTTGGCANTTCTTCCCGTATAAGACTACCTTCACAATCGAACACATCCCTGACTTGTCCGGACGCGTCGTGATCGTCACGGGAGGGAATGTAGGCATCGGGAAGGAAACCATCAGGGTACGTCTCTCGATCACGTCGCACTTCACCCTGAGCTTACTCGCACATACATGCGTCGTGATAGGCTTTNTTGAATCGCGATGCGAAAGTTTACATGGCTTCTCGGAACAAAGCCAAAGCAGACGCCACTATCCAGGAATTAAGAGAGGATACGGGCAAATCTGCCATCTTCCTCGAAGTGGACTTGTCTAGCCTCGCGTCTGTACGGCATGCTGCGAAGGAGTTTCTGAGGTGCGAGTGACTTCTCTCTGAGCATACCGTATACGTGCTTATATCGAACTTTCGTCTCCAGCAAAGAGCCAGAGCTACACATTCTATTCAATAATGCGTGCGCCCATGATTACGTTCATACCTCATGATCATCTCTCACATCACACAATTGACCTTTCAGTGGTCTCATGTGGCCCCCCGTTGATCAAGTCACAGAAGATGGTTACGACCTCCAGTTCGGAACAAACGTCCTTGGTATGCTGATGCCTCTGTCTAATTTGAGGATTTTGACCATCCACATGATACTCAGGTCACTTCTTGTTCACCGAGCTCCTCCTATCCGCCCTCAGCGAGGGAGCGAAGAGCGCTTCCGACCATCACGCGAGAGTGATAACCACGTCGTCTTCCGGCGCGACGTTAGAGACCGTGGACTTTGATACGCTCAAAGACGGACCTGCGCGAAGAAAGAAATATACCGAACAACTATACCATCAGAGCAAGTTTGTGAGTACACTTCGAACTCGCTGACACTCATTGCAGGGTGCTGACTAGGTATGTAGCTCAATGTGGTGGTTGCGCGTGAATCGGCGAAGAGGTACGCGGACAAGAGCATACTCTGCATGTCCGTCAATCCAGGTAAGCGACTTGCATTACCTGAAACTCGGCTTGTAGTATCGACTCACCCTCATGTTCGTCTAGGCAACATCAATACCGAGCTCCTTCGATACAAACCAGCTTGGTTCCGATTCCTATCAGCCGTACGTCCATCCTCCCTCCAGTCGCGCTCACTCATGACGTTGTCCACAGAAATTGGTTCTCAAACCACCAGCACAGGGCGCACTGACGCAACTGTGGGCAGGCACGATGCCTGAAGCCGTTCAATACAACGGCGAGTTCCTAGTTCCATGGGCGCATGTGGCTCGGTGTCGAGAAGAGGCGTACGATCCCGCGCTGGGGGAGCGTGTCTGGTCCTATTTGGAGGAACAGATACGATGAGTGGCTGACTCAGAAGGTTGTCTGCTAAGTAGTCTTTCTGTGCTGTAAAACACGATGGGATATGCATACTCGTTAGCAGGTCAGATACCAGATCTTACTGGCTATGTCGCAATTGTCACAGGTTTGTCTACACCCCCAGACGCGTCGTTGTGTGAATAATGACGTCTAGGGGGTAACTCAGGTCTTGGTGCTGAAAGAGACGATCAAGGTAAGCATTCATCTTGGACTTCACCTTGTTTACACTCTCCGCCACCAGTCATTACTCCTGCGGAATGCCAAAGTGTATCTCGCTGCACGGAGTCAACAGAAAGCCTCCGAAGCGATTGAAGAGCTCCGCGAGTTGAGAAGCAAGAAAGCCATTTTCCTATAGTAGGATCTGGCTAGTCTAGAGGCTGCAAGGACATCCCTGAGGTGAGCATCGACTGCGTCCAAAGATTGCGAACGTTCTGACATAGGATCCGCCCACCTAGAACCTGAGTTACATATCCTGTTCAACAATGCGTATGCCATGACTTTCTCGTGTCTCTTCCACCGCTCACGAATTCTACAGAGGTCTGATGGCGCCTCCGATTGACAAGCTCACGGCAGACGGCTACGACTTACAATATGGTACTAACGTTCAAGGTTCATCCCTCAGCCTCACGTATCCCCGATCATCCTGACTTGCGCATGCAGGCTACTTCTTGTTCCCCGAACTTTGCCAAGTCATCACCGGACAAACACTCACGTGTGGTTGCGACCTCGTGTGCTGGTGCACATCTGGCCACTGTGGACTTCGATACTAACTACGTTTAGGGATGGGCTTACGAAGAGGAAGATGACGTCGGAGAACCTATATCACCAAAGCAAATTCGTGAGTTTTGTTCAGGGATACTTATGTCGGACCGTATGAGGCATGCTGACATGTGTTACAGTTGGATGGTGTTGTTGCGCACGAGGCTGCATAGCGGTATGCAGACAAGAGCATATTGTCGCTCTTCTGTGATCCCAGTATGTACCTGCCTCTCTTTTGTCCTGACCCTATGTCTCATTCGAATATAAAGGCAAGTTATTGCGCGAACAAGCCTCACCTCTTCAATTTGATTTCCGTAAGATTCTAGGCTTATCTGACTTTGTTCATTTTCGCCGACAACCCGCTCCGTAGAAACTCCTCTTCGTGAACGCTACGAAAGGCGCACTTTCCCAGCTGTGGGCAGGTACGATGCCGGACGCCATTCCACATAATGTTCAGGTATGTACTTCTTCATCAGAATCATCTCCAGATTGTGCTCATTGGAAAATTTCTGCAGTACATCGTTCCTTGGGCACACGTCAGACTTGACAGGCTAGGGCGTCTTTTTGCCTGAAACGTCTCCTCGTTCAACTCGACAGCCCTCACACCATGGATTTGGCTGCAGTCGGCATGTATTGGTCTCTAAGACCGCTGTGAGAGGAAGACGACGATGTGCATCTAATTCTTCCCCCGAGACTCGATCGTGTCGTGCTGCGCATCGGTTTGGTCCGGTATGAACGGATTCTAATTTCTCTATCCAGCGAAACTTCCTCGTTCTATCCCGAGGTTGTGCTATGTTCGGAACTGTGTATTTGAGACGTTGAGGTTCATGACGTACTTGTAGACGGTCATACAAGCGACACAGTGAGTGTACCTCTGACCAGAGTTGTCTTCGAGTACTAACGTCCACGGCTAGTTCGTATGATCCTACTCATTGAGTGGGAACTACCATCAACCTGCGGCTTGCAAGTACTGTCTTCATTCTTGTTTTAACCAATCATGCATTTATAGAGCGTGCTGTGGGAACTTTGTCTCTATAAAGGATGAGGCTTCGTTTTCGAGAGTCCGAAACCCCTCTTCTCTTACTACGACCTATCGTCTTGCTCTATCTCATGCGTCTTCTTGATTCTCAGTCCCTGGGGTTGCTCGTTGGTGCTCTCTGCGTTCCATGGGCTGTCAGCGCTACACCTTCAGCTACGACACAAGCTAGCGTTCCATTCTTCACCCCAACGGCTGGAGGAGGCTCCTTTTTAACTAATGCAGGAGACGGATTTGGAGAGCCTTTGAACGTGGGTAATCAGGCTACATCGGTTATGTCTCATGACACTGACGCCTTTTGGATGGGGTTTTCTTCTAGGTCATCATTTCGGCCCTCAGTTCGCCTGCTGTGCTTACTGTCGAAGGTATTATTAATTTTGGACGTGCACTGAACTTGTGAGTGCTTTTCACGACACTGGCGTACGCACTGAAGTTCCAATTGCCTGTCTATCAGTACCACACAATGTGGCGACCTCACTCTCGGCGGATATCAAAGTGCTAACCTCGGTGACGGGAACGGATACGTCAATCAGACTATCCTGCTCCGGGAATCCTATGGTAACGCTATTCTTGGTGCGTGCTTAGAGAGCTTCATCGGAGGGGATCACTTCAGGTACGTCGAGATATCTCACATATAGCGGGGATCCTCTTGCTGACCGTCTCATATATGCAGGGTCTTCACGCAGAACGGTACCAAAGCTGACAGTGGAGCATTGTTTCTTGCGTACGTTATCCGACTCGGAGCGGGAACATTGCGTTGTAGTGACCGTTTCGCAGGGCTTCGCATGAGGAAAACCTGACTCTCGGCCATGACATTGGGCCAAACGGATACGATGGAGGAAGGTGCGTATTTGTGTTTTGATGACCCAGCTTACTTCATCAATATTTATTTTCCTGTCTCGCAACTACAGAGACGATGTGGTGAACCGCGCAACAGGGATCACGTCTTTCGGTGGAGTCACATACAATACCACTGCTCTGAGAATGCTGAATGCTACAGCAGCAGGAAGTCAAGGAGTAAATCATGGTATGCAGGATATTCAGTGCATCTCGAGATCATCATGATTCTCAATACGGTGTCATCCAGGGATTGCCATAGACGGAACTGTTGTGCTCTTGACTGTGACTATTCAGTAGCACACGTGTACAGTCAGTCGGCGCGGAAAACAGTGGTTCCTGGTTTGCTGTATCGGAAGTCGCATTGGAGGCTGATTCATTACTCATGGCGCCGTCAATTGGCATTATGCCTGTGGCGCGCTCTGAGCATCGTATGAACGAACACTGTAACGAGTGTCTCGTTTAGTGAAAGTTCACTTGGTCGATATACGATCTATGAGCGTACGTAAATGGTAAGGGCCCATATAATGTTGAAGATGGTCATGGCCCCCACCCCTGCCCGCATTTTTGACTTTGGATTTTTTTGATCCTTAGATTTCCTCAGCGCATCAGCACGACCTCGAATCTCATAAATAACGATGTGCCTCGACCGTTTTCCTGCATACTTTGTCCCCTCCGCTCGTCATGGACTGCACTGCTCACCTTTACCCCCGTCTGCCGATCGAGCTGCTCGATCGCACCGTTGACTACCTGCACGACGACCCCGATACCCTCTGGTCCTGCACGTCTGTGTCGCATGTGTTCCTCCGTTCCGCACGCTGCCAGCTCTTCCATACGCTCTCCATCGCCAACGACCCCTCCTGTGCTCATGGTGGCTACGCGCCGTTCCTCTGCTTCCTGGAGCGTACACCAGAGATATGCGCGTATATCCATCAAGTCAAGTTCGTACGCTACCCTGCGTCAGACGAGCAGCCCCTTCCCGTCCCTGAACTCTGCCTGCACATCCTAAGCGAAATACTCTCATATCTCCCCCGCTTGCACACCCTGATTCTCAGTAAAGACATCCACATCGTGTGCCACTGTCAGCCTCGAGCCCTACCCTTACCACTCCACCATCAAAATGATTCCGAATCGGACTTTGGTTCTTCTCAGCTCAAGCTGAAGGCGCTCTCCGTGGATGGTGTCCGCGTAGCGACATCGGAGCACTGGAACACATTCCTCTCCCTGTTTTCCGCCATCCACAATTTTTCGGTCTCGGATCTGTGCATCTTGCACGGGCCCCGAGAAGGTCGGAGTGGTAGTGCTAGTATCACCGAGACTGGCGCGGATGTGGAAGCGCTCACCAAGATCGGCACGAAACTAGGTATAGCGGCGATGGTCCTCGACGCTTCAAGAGCCCATGAGTTCGCGTCGTTAAAGACGTTGTCGAGTACTCTTCGACGTCGACTCCGTTTCCCAGTCTTGAAGTCGATGGCATTCGGTTTCGATCATGACAAACAGGTGGAAATGTTTGGTGTCTTGCTATCCGGGAGTGCAGCCTACCTCGAGAACCTGACCCTGCGTTTCCCAGCTCACCCATATTCGTCCGTCCGTCGTAAGTCAGGTGTCGTCCGTCCTGTCTTCCAGCTCGGTCATTGACGCGTCTTTGTAATTTCCTAGCCGAAGACTGGCGTCATCTGCAGCTGTCATCCCTCGAGCAGCTGAAGGCACTTACCTTCATCGAGACACCTCCTCTCCCTGCCAAGGGCGAAGCCTTGGACGTCTTCAGCGGGGAAGCCAACCGCACCGTATGCGACGCCATCAAGGCCCTCCTTTCCCTTGCACCTCCCTCGCTCGAACGTCTGCATTTCCGCTTTCGGCTGCGTGCGTTCGGCACAGGCAGCGCGGGTCAGCTGATGGACAATTTCGGTTGGGACGAGCTCGAGGAGGCGGCGCGTCGCTGCGAGAGGGTGCAGAGGGTGGTGTTCGAGTTGCAGGGACGGCCAGAGGGAGACGCGTATTTGCAATGTGCGATTGAGGGCCGGGTGGCGGTTCTGTGCGCGCGAGGCTTGCTGCAGATTGATTTTGAGAAGTGATAGCTATGATAAGTACGGTGAAGTAGCGGGAACGCGTGGGTATCCTCTTTTCTTATGGGGGTCGTTTCAACCGTCGTAAATCTCCATGATAGTTGATAGCTAGTTTCATAATATATGTTGTACGACTGTTACGATGTTTCCGGATCGTTTCTGGAAGTGGATCGACTCGTTGCCGCGATGATTAAGATGATCAATAATGACTAACGGTAAATGTTATGAGGCAAGTTCCCACGGTCAACTTCCATTTGTAGCAGAGCAAGCCAAGAGTCTAGACCTTCCTAATGCGCGCTCGTATTTATTCCAAAAGTCTCCCAGCCATGGCCACGGCCGGTCTCCTCTACGCTCGACCACCAGCACCCCGAGCTCGTCCTCGTCGTCGTCGTCGGCGCCCCAGCCACCCACCACACAGCTTCCACCCGTCCAACCGTTCGCGTTCATGACCGCGATGTGGAATCAGGTCCTCCCCGCTTACGCGTCCGTGTCCAGGTCTATTCAGAATCGTCTGCCTAGGAAATGGAGTAAAAGTTTGCGCAGGTGAGCTGGCAATACTTTGATCGTGTTCTGGACAAAGGGTTGTTGAGCTTGACCTGATTTGGGCTATTCAATTCAGCGACGAGTTGCCCACCACTTTTCCGATCCAGTCATGTCCCTCCATCACTCCAGCACCGCTAGTGGAACAGCCTGTGAAGGACATAGTCATGGAAGACTGCACCCTTCCATCGGCGGCCTTCAGTGCGCTTCCCGTAGATATCCTTCGCAAGGTGTTCTTATTTGTGGGACCCAACGTCCTGTCCAAGATCGCACTCACACACGTCTGCAAGCACTGGCGGACGACTGCGCTCGAGTTCCCCCTGATGTGGACCCATCTAGACCTCGACTATCTGTCTGGCCTCGCCACCGTAGCCATGGTCTTGCAGCGCTCGAAAGGCCTACCCCTGTCGCTGCATTGCAGCATCTGGACCGCCCTGCGTCATTCAGTCTGTGTGTCTGAAATCCGCCGTACCTGCGAGGTGGATTTCTCCATCGACTCGTATTCCCAGCTCACAGTGCGACACTTCCTTGAGAATACCTCAGCGCCTGTGCTGATCCGGTGTAGCCTTGAGTTTTCCACGTATGAAATCCAGGCTCCCTCGATTTTTAAGAAGCAGCATCCGTTGCTTCGAGATTTGTCCCTTACAAGTTGCCGGATGGCGTATACCGCTGGGAATTACTTTGGTCTCCGAAGACTTGAGATTCGGTGTACCGTTGAGCCAGATTTGACGTACCCGGAAGACGAGTGTCTCGTCGAATTGTTCAAGTGGTCACCGGACTTGGAAGAAGTCGTACTGCATTCGTGCGCCGTACACCCTCAACTCACCAAAGCGTACGTAGGAGATGGTCGCAGGACCAACATCACGCACTTACCGAAGCTTCGGTTGATGGACCTTCGGTTGCGCACGTCCAACATTCACGCCATAGCGTCCTCCATCCGGCCATCTTCCGACCTCTCTCTGAACATCGTCGCGTCCATATGCCCGGCTACGCCAGAGGACGAACAGATCCTGTCAGAACACAGTCCGCTCATGGCTGCAGCTCTCAACAGAGCCCAGGCAATCGTCCTCGACGGCAGAGCGTTGACGATGGCAGCCTTCATGGACGTCGATTTACGTAACGAGTCTATGCGCGTCCAGCTGGACTATCCTCACCCTCTTAACTTTTACAATGTACTCCTCAAGCCTACCATCACTTCAGACATGCTGCCCAACCTCCGACGGCTTCGTTTCCGTCACACCTCTGCGGAAGACGTCGTCACGATCTTACGCTCCCTGCCCAGTGTCACCACTCTCGAGCTCTGCGTCGACGAGTCGGAGGGCTTCTCTTGCCGAGACATCCTTTCCGTCCTGGAAGCCGAAATCCGGTCTGGCACATCGTTGTGCCAAGCGCTGCAGACGCTCTCTTTCGACGACGCTCGTCTGGACAGCATCTCGCGAGCGACGCTGGTCCAGCTCCGTGCGTTGTTGCCCAATTTGCGGCGCCTCGCGCTGTACAGGTGTGAGGTCGAGGTGGGGCTGGAAGCGACGTTGGGAGCGTTGAGCACTTTCGACGTGGTTGAGTGGTCCGAACATGAGATCAGTTCAAGCTAGGGGTGACTCGGTGGGTATATGCTGTCTTACCTCGTTGTCATGCAAAGCTGACTGTGTCCTTAAACCAGCATATAATGGCCTCGGTGCTCATAACCGTCCACATCCGATCCACTTATACCTCATACAGTGCCTCCGGTTTTCCTCCATGTTTTTTCACAACTCCTGCATTACCTCACTTACATATTCGCTATCCTAAGATGTTTTTTTCATGGTTTGTTGCTTCTCTGGATCTATTGCTTTATAGTCTGTATTCATTAGGGTATCGGTAAAAACATGATTCGTTAGTTTGTTGCACTAGGTTTTGTTGCTTCAGAAATGATAGAATTGTTCGTTCAACACGTTCAACACCGTTACATGCGAGAAAGGTACATTTGGTTGGTACGCAGAGTACAAACAACTATTCCATGTCCCACCAATTAGCGTACACCACTTATCCGTCAAGCGGTACTGGTATTATTAACATAGTCGATGGCATTGTATGACACGCCGACAATCTCGAAAGCTGCGCCCTCCCCCTGAAAGCGTACTCGAACTTAGTTTCTGTATAAGCCTAAAAGCCCTTGAACGACTCACAGGGCAAGAATCCAAGAACTGCGTGACCAAGAAATAGAGCGTCGTGCTCGGGATGCCCAGGTCAGGCATCGTGAGGGTCGATGGAAGAGGAGGGAGAGTTGGGATGTTGGGCGGGGAGCTGCCTACACAAAACATCTCAGCCAATATACACACCACACTTAGCACCCAACTTACTTCCGATCCACCCCAGCCATGCGTCTCCAAACTGGAACAACGCGTCTATGATGTCTGGGTTGTTGGTCGGTAAGGTCGTCGTGACGTCCGCTGCGGTGGGCATGTGGTCCAACAAGAAGATCTGCAGAGCGTAGAGGCTGGATGGGCATTCGCCGAAGAAGGGGGTGGTGTAGTTGAGGGGGAAGTCTTGGCCCGCGGCGGCGGCAGTGCCGGGAACGGGAGCGTCGATAATGGTAAAGGGGATGATGGATTCGATGACGGGCGAGCGGCGGTCTAGGGCGGCGGCGTTCACGCTGGTCGTCGCGGCGAGGAGAGCGAAGAGAGACGTAGTAGTTGCCTTGAAAGAAAACATGGTGAATATGCCTTCGAGTTGTCTGTACTTGGGTGAGTTGCTGGGTGCAATGTGCTTTTCACTGAAAAAGGCCGTCAGCTTATATATACCTAGCGAGGATGCCGCGCTTCTGCGTCAATTGACAATCAGCGACCAAAGTCCTGAATATGAAGTTGCATGTCTAGATGACAGTTCCAGTTTGAGGCTTAGTCCTTGAAGCCCGAGGCACGGACTCACGTCTGACAATCGTTATCCTTCTCACAAACCGTCATCCTTACACATAAGCATGGAAGATTATGCATGCAAGGGGCCCTGTTGTAATGAAAGTGTGCGTGGATCAGAACGGAGCGATTCAAAGCAATAACGCTTTCACATACCTTCGTCGTAGTGTTGGTCCAGCACAGAACCCAATTTGAAAGTTCCTAGATCGCAGCACAGTATGCGATCACGCTCAATTTGAATCCTGGGATACGACGAGAACAAGAGGCGAACATATATCTTCCGTCTATTAGTGCGCCTCAAAAGCCCGACTGGTGGCGTTTGTGTACAAGATCCAATTTCAACTCAGCGTCATTCTTGACTAATCCAAAGTAACCTCTCCAATTGTGTCTTACGCGAGCTCGACGGCATCTGAGGCCAAGCCAAAGTCAGTGTGACCATCGGGCTACAGGACA
Organism: Antrodiella citrinella; assembly: GCA_004802725.1. Classification (NCBI taxonomy): domain Eukaryota; kingdom Fungi; phylum Basidiomycota; class Agaricomycetes; order Polyporales; family Steccherinaceae; genus Antrodiella; species Antrodiella citrinella. The sequence goes on from SGPM01000310.1 coordinate 27,019, forward strand.
GTATCAGCAAATTGTCAAGTATAGTATTTCCGATGTTGACTGACCGGACAGCTCAGGAAAGTCTCAATCACAGCGAAGAACACTTCGTCCTCGACGTCCACTGCATCCGGCACAGTGAATGTAGCAGGAGGGGGAGGGGGATCAGACATAGCAGGAAGACCTATCGGGGCCGAAAGTCAGCATATTCTCATGAACAGATCGAGATGCAACCCACCAAAGTTTGGAATGAGGAAATTGCCAAAGTGGAACAGCGGATCGTCAAACGTTCCAGTGGATGTGTTGACACTCGCCGTCGTGGGATCCTGCGAGAGGAGGTAGTAATCCACGGGGCTGAAGCCGGACTCGCAGGTGTTTGAGTTCTCGTAATGCACACTGAACGGCGCGTTTGGAGTGATGGTGGTGCCCGCAGCAGGCGCGACTATGGTTCCGCCGGGTCTAACAGAAGCCCTGCGAACGATCGCGCCACTGGACCGCCCGACGAGTAAGACGGGGAGGACAAATGCGACAGTGCTGAAGAAACGCATGTTGGTATGAGGTTGTGAGGTTGAAAGTGAACCCTGATGACTTCGTTTTTGCTCTTAGTATGTCGGCGCACTCGCTTTTATACCATAAGTCTTGCTTTACCCACCCACAAAACGGAGAAAGCGGAAGACGAGAAGTGCAATGCTTGGGTTGCACCATGGCTGAATCATCCCGGCTCTGACCTCCCCACTTCGGAAAGGCATGCCTGGCGACCCTCCACACAACCATCGGCGCAATAATACCTATGAGACTTTAGACGTGCCGAGTGAACATGAGGACCTTAGGAAGTTCCCTGTTGACAGTTCAACTGAGCTGAAGACCTGTGCCGGTGACTCATCCAGGAGGTGATGAATGGGCCGAGTGCACTTCCAGGATATGCAATCTTCATTGCAATCAACGAGCGGGATGCGTGTCTCTCACGTCTGTACTGCAAAAAGTAAGTGTCATACTGGACATCGAATGCATTCTCTCACCAGTGAAGTAGATGTAAACGCTTTGTGAGCAAAACATGGCGCTCCTACCACAATAGCTCATGAGTCGGTCCAACCAAGACAGCAGCGTCTTTGAACAACTCGAGCCGCAACTTGGTGCAAGGGCGGAGACCGGAGACCGCAGATTGATGACGAAGACGTTCAGAAAGCCTCCTGACAGATCGGCGTATTGGCACCTCGACCAGTCTGGGTGAACCAATGTTCGAACCTGAGGGTCCACCCTGCAAATGAAATGTCATTTCCGTGCCGGAAAATCATGACATTACGGCCAGGTGTGAGCGAAACCATAGTTCGGTTCTGGGTGCGAAGAGGAAAAAGCCAGTAGAACCAGCAACAACATACGGTAATCTGTTCCTTCATGAGTGCGTAGCCTGAACGGCATTATGGCAGTCTGGTACTCACGAACATACGGGACACACATGGTGCATAATTCAGAATGTGCGGATTCAGGTCAGCGCAGGACCAAAGTTGACATCTTCCTGCAGCGGCATCATTTGTTGTTCAGAAGATGCATTACATCGACCTAGACAGAGGAACACTGATAGTCGGTCATGACACAGTCCAGCGCCTGTAAGAACATGAGTCGATAGAAAGCTTGTTCCTGGGGACATACATGCAAACATCTGAGACGCTAACATGCAAGATATTCCGCTTGCGAGTGGACGTCATTCGGGATGTCCTCTGTTAGTCTTGGATGTCCACATCAGCGGACAAACATTCGGTACAGCAGTGGTTCATATAAATGGGCAAACGTGGCAGAACTGTCAATGCCCTAGTGATGCTTAAAAAGGGGGTCCTGGTTGCAGCAAAAGGCATCAGCTTTCAATTGAGAAGGACGAGCTTCATGCACTTACTAGACGGCCAACATCCTTGCGACTTCGCCAAAAGATGGTGTTGTGATGAAGAGATCGGAGACAATAGATGTCCGAGCGTCTTGCAAACGGCACAACACTCTGAACACGAGCAAAAACGTCTTCCAGCGATACGCAGAAGCTGGCCGGGGTTTCAGAAAAATGGCAAACAGAACGTTCCGAGTCAATGTAAAGCTCATGGTCCGCAGATCCGCATTTTGGCACTGTTGATACCGGAGCGGAAGATCGAGCTGAATTTGATTGCATGGGGCAGGACAAAGACAAAAGACTTGGCAACGCTGTTCAGGCTTTTGTCAGTCGTCGAAAAATAGGACACGGATGTTTGCTCGGAGACTTTGACGTTGTTGTTAGCGATCAAGTTGTCAATGTCATGACGTTGCGATCCTCGGCGGATGAGTTCAGGGCAGGCTTCACATGACCAACGCGTACATAGAACACAACAACGACGCGACTCAATCCTGCGGCCGACAGGTGCTCGCTTGTAATCTTATATGTTATCATTGATCCATACACAACTTGAAGCTTGAAGTCGTCAGTCGTCTGTATTCTCTCGTACAAGCAACCACATGCTCCATATGAAAGTCACTGTCAAGCATTGGCATGCCATTGCCCAATGGCGCTGGGATGCAGGTTCCACTGACGACGACGATGGTGAAGGCGATGTGTGCGGCATTTGTCGAGTTGCATACGAGGGATGCTGTCCAACGTGCAAGATGCCTGGTGATGACTGTCCTTTGAGTACGTAGTGCTTCTCTGCACTCTCATGCGCTGACTAATATGCTCTTGCAGTCTGGGGCGAATGCACCCATGTATTCCATATGCACTGTCTGCTCAAGTGGATAGGCACAGCATCTTCAAAACAACAATGTCCAATGGACAGAAGACCATGGGGTAAGTTCTGTTGCACAGTTTTATTGTGATGTCCTACTAACTCCCGAGCAGTGACAGCGGAGAGAAAGGTTGACCCAACAGACGCGGTGTAGATTTTGTACTGAGAGCGACATGTTAGATAAGAATTTTACCAGTGAGAGCTCTTCCTTGCAATCTTCTGTCCAATGCTCACCTGCTTTCAGAAAGGACCAAATGTAGAGTACTGGAATTCAAGTATTGGCATTGGCAAAAATCAAATACTACTCTGAGACTCTATGAGAGGCTGTGATTGCTGTCACCAGCGGTCGACCCTTCCTATCTGTTCTTCTTGCCTTTTATGTTCGTCTCTCTTTAGTTGACTTGTCGCTTTAATGTAAAGTACCAACTTCGCTCATATCTTGATTCTGCACGTCCATTGTGACGAACATTTTTACATCATGAGTACATTTAGCATGGATACAACGATAGGTACATGTACAAACAATGGTGAATGTCAGCGCGATGTTTTGCACACAAGCCGGTGACCTAACAACCAATCACTGCCAGCAAGAACAATAAGCACAAAACAGCTAACAGACGTAGAGGAAAGACGACTCACACTCGTTGACACTTGACACTACAATACATCACCCGCCAACACCCTTTACACACCCGAAAACGATGGATGGGCTCTCCTGACATCGTCGCGCATGCGCACGCTCTCGTGAAGCACCGTTTTGGAATCCGCCAATACGCGAGCACGTCGCTGAGCTCCGACTAATCTTCGGCGTCATAGCATTCTTGTCTTCCTTCAAATCAAACACGGTGCCGTACGCTCGCCATACTTTGCGCGCCTCACGTTTCAGCCTGGCGTGAGGGACGTGGAATGTGAGTATAGCGAGGAGGGACTTGAGGGTGTCGGGCCATACGACGGCAGCCGTCTCTTGCAGGTCCGCGTTTTGGACTTCACGAGAGGCTTCCCCAGGTCGCGAGCGATGGGTGACCGAATTTTGGAATTGGGTGAGGAGAATCGACGCGAGCTCTGACCGGAGACGGACGCGACCAAGCCTCAGATTTTTTCAGAGATGATGATTGCCGGATTGGTGTTTGCAGCCCCACGCAGCAGTGTACCTCTCATCGCTTTCCAAGGACGCCCTTGACCAGTGCAGTGGCCAACAGAGCTATCAGATTGAGCCTTCCTGCGTACAGAGAAACCTGCACGAGGATGATGTCTGGTTTTCGAGCAGCTTCGATAAAGCCCCTGCAATCGAATGAGATTGCCGACGGACGACACAGACAAGATACAGCAAATGCTTAACACCACATACGTTATACACATGAGAAGCCTGGTCCCCTATCACCGCATCCACCGTACCGCAGAGCTCCCGATGGCAATGTATGGTCAGACCAGGCACCATCCCTATTCCCTCTGGCAAGACGAGGTGTCCACTGTGACGCGTTCGTCCCGGAGCGTGCGCGAGATCTTCATGAGGAGCTGTTGTACGTGCTCTGGAGAGCACATTTGTGCGTACTCAGAAAAGAACGCAGTGAGGTTGTCGGGGTCGTTTTCGAACAGAGGGCCTAGGCATCGGGTTGAGGTTTGCGGCGTGGTGACGAGTTCGCGGTCTGTGGTGTGGGTCCAATAGTACAGGATGTGGTGTGCTACGTAGAGTGTCAAAGGAACGTGTCGATTGCTGAACAGACAAAAGGTTTGAATGAGCTTCTGGTCAAGAGACACACAACGGCCTACTCACAGGTCGCGCTGGCAAATAGTGCAAAGCGTCGCGACACAGCTAGTGGCGGGGCCCGCAAAGGTCGTCCAAGGATAGTAGGTGACACCAATGCCTCGCCGCGTTCACAAGGTCGCGCCTGTCCCATATCGCACGAAAAAAGAGCTCCTTCTTTTTTGCTTGCCGAAGGTTGTCAACATCATCGACATGTCCAGATATCAGCAGCACGCAGAATCCGAGTACAGACAGCCCCTGCATGCCAGTACTGTAAGACATGTTCTACCGCACGTCCGAGTCAACAATGACCTTCAACAAGGTGCCAGTGCAGTCACTCACTTTGAACGCTGAAAACGTACCCTCATCAAGTACGATATCCATGAGAGCCCTCGGAAGCCCCGAGCGGCGCGCGAACGCCCCCCCACTGCGGTGGCCTCTTCGACGCGTCCTGCAGTACAAATTCAATCCACAGAGCGTTCAGCGCTTAAGTCGGGGGCGAGCTCGTGTGGGATAGCCAGCTGTCGCACAAAATGACGCCATTGGACCGCGACAGGGAAGCACGGGAAGTCCCGAAACGTGGATGGAAGCGTGATGTGAAAGGAATTCACACGGTGAAGGTTGTCAATAAAGTAATTCTTTCCAAAAATGATGTGCGCAACAACAACCCAATTGAGAAGATGTGAGTTA
>SGPM01000311.1:0-32034 GCA_004802725.1 Antrodiella citrinella
CATTTATTTACCTTTATTTGCTATTTTTACTGTTTGTTACATGGCAGCGCTTATATAAGCGTCTCGAAGTAAGAAACCGTATAGAACGGGTTCTTTACCTACCCTTTCACCGGTAGATACTTACCGACCGTTAATTACACCCCCTTATACTTTCTCACCGAGCCCTACTTTGATTCACTGTGGCCTGCCAAAGTCTGCAATTTCGACGATATGGTGTGGTTCCTTGGCAACGATAGTTTCCTCGGTTACACGCCATGGGTCTGCTCATATTTGACACGTATATCGACTATTGGCGGTGAGCTTCGACAACTTCTGACCGCTTGTTCATCTCAGCAGGACAAACAGCGGCAAGATCGTTACGCCACTGCTGTGCTGTCTCTCCATCTCCGAGACTTGTTTATGCGGCATGCATGCACTTCACCGAGCTCCCTTTCTTCCTACACCGCAGCTCTTTGACGTATATAGCAAGCATCTGCATTGCTAACGGTTTGTCCTGTGCAACGAACGGAAGATCGTGTAAAGAGCCAAAAACGGTAAATATGTTGCCATTGTTGATCCTATAGTGTCATTCAATATGCAATCAAAGGTGTTCCCAGCCATCTAGGTTGACATAGCACACATTGCTGAAGACATATTAACAGCGACCGTTGGTCGACTCACAGCTTGGTGACAGTCCGCGACGTTCGACTTGGTCTTGCTCGTAGTCTCAGGGTCAAAGTAAGGTAAGTGCATTCCCATTCTACCATAGACGTCAATATCTAACTTCCGACTCTGATTGCCGTGGTCCTTCTTCGTCTCGCAGACAGATGGACCTCACGAAATTACTGGCAACATTGGCAAAAATTGGTCACCACGTCGCTCTGAAAAAATGGAAGTTGTGTTATTAGGCATCGTTGGTTCCTTTGTACACTTCGTGTAAGTGGTGCACGCAGTCCGTCTCGTCGGTGTTTACGTATCGTATGCTCACTCGTGTTAGTTGTTAGGCAAATAACGTCGCACACGGCGACGTGGATGCTACTATAAAACGCCAGGCACAGCGCTGAGGAATTCTTGAACCCCACCCCCTGCAGTCTCAAGTCTCAAGTATGTCTCGATTCATCGTTACTGGAGCACAAAGTGATCAGGTTCAAGGCGCACCTTCTGTCCCCAATAGACGCGAGATAAATGATTTGATAAAAGACGATGTGCAGTTCTCGCTGTATATTCAGGCCCTTGGTGCGTGGCTTTGTTTTGTTACAATGCAAGCTTTTCATTGATACCAGTGAAAATAGCCGCGATGACTACACTCCTTCAGCAGGACAAATTGTCATTCTTTCAAATTGGTGGTATCCACGGGCTGCCTTACACCCAATGGAACGGTTCGGGCGATACTGAACCCTTCCCACAATCTTGGGGAGGGTACTGCACTCACGGGACTGTCATCTTTCCGACGTGGCACAGGCCGTACGTGGCATTGTTTGAGGTATGCTGAATTTTTCTATCGATGACTGCAGTTGCTGATCAAAAATGTATTGCAGCAACTACTGCAGCAGCATGCTGTATGCATTGCAAAACAATATCTGAACGAAAATCGCTGGATCGCGGCCGCAACTAGCCTCCGGGCTCCTTACTGGGACTGGGCGAGCAATATTGTTCCTCCTCCTGAGGTTCTCGAACTAGAGGAGCTAACAATCACAACACCGCGGGGGCGCGAAAAAGTCAAGAATCCCCTCTTACGGTACACATTCGACCCTATCGATCCCTCGTTTCCCGAACCTTATGATGCGTGGAAAACTACCCTCCGACGTCCCACCAGCAAGGATGCAAACGCCACTAGTAACACCAAAGAGCTGATCAGGTACTGAGCATACGCAGTTGAAATATGACTTATGCTGATCAACCTTTTGTAGAGAATTGGAGGCTGAAGCGGTCAACATCCGTGCTTCCACGTACTCGTTGCTCTCTCGCGTGCGCACCTGGCCTGAATTTAGCAACCATGCTGAGAACGGCGGAAGCACCAACAGCATTGAGTCAATACACGATTCAATACACGTTATGACTGGAGGCGACGGGCACATGGGCGATCCGGCGACCGCTGGTATGACGTTTGCGCTTCCATACTGTTTCGTCAGACTCATCATGACGGGTCACACCTAGGATTTGACCCCTTGTTCTTCTTACACCATTCCAACATAGATCGTCTCTTGTCACTCTGGTCTGCGTTGAATCCTTCCGTCTGGGTGACTCCAGGGTCAGCCGCAGATGGCAGCTTCACTATTCGCAGCGACTCAGTTGTTGACGGATTGACAGGTAGATCACGTGTTTTGATGTTCACGACTACGGCTCATGTTTCTTTGTCGCCACAGATCTTACGCCATTCTGGAACTCTCAATTTTCTCATTGGGTTTCCACGCAGACCACGGATACCGTGCAGCTAGGTTATACTTATCCAGAATTCAGCGATTTAGAGTTGACCGATCCCAGCAAAATTCGGCTCGAGATTGCACGCAAAGTCTCCGAGCTTTACGGAGGCACGGCTCAGACCAATATTCTCGCTACTCCATCTACTCCTAACGCAGGTGACGTGTCAGTCGACAGTAAAGATGGTCTGCATCCAGGCGATGTTGGCGCTGGAATGTGGGATTGGACCGTCCGCGTCCGTTTCAAGAAATACGAACTTGGCGGCAGCTTCCAAGTCCTAATCTTCGTCGGCCCCGTACCTGAAGACTGCGCCGAGTGGGGGACATGTACAACGTATGCCGGTGCGGTGCATGCCTTTGTGAATTCTGTCGCGGCGCGGTGTCGGAATTGCCGTCAGCAGGCCGATGTGGAGATCCAAGGGTTCGTCAACCTGAACGAGGCGATCGCGTCTCGGGCTGGTTTGGGATCTTTTGCTCCTCGCGAGGTTGCGCCTTACCTCACCCGTGAGCTGAATTGGCGAGTGCAAAGGGTGCGTGCGGATATTTGCGTCGAAGTGCTCTGAGACAGCTAATGAATGTATTGTTTCAGGGAAACCGTACCTCAGTCGCCTTGTCTGAACTCCCTTCGCTCGAGGTCAGCGTGTTCTCTACTCCGCTCACGCAGGAACCAGGCGAAGTCTTTCCTACTGCTGGTGAAGCCTGCCACCACCACCATATCACATTCGGTCGTGAGGGTGGTTGTCGTTGTTCCCATGAGCATGATCATGCTGGTATGTCGACCCGTGACGTGGACAAAGACCCTGTTGGCTCTTCGCGTGGATGTATTGTGTCTTGATTCTGTATAGAACGCATTCTAAAAGCGCCCATGTCTCATTGCAATTGTCAACAAAAGGCCCAAACCCGACCATACTCCCACAGGTTCACACAGGTATATACGACAACGTTGTCTTATTTGATTAGGCGTGTTCCTCAGCAGTACGAGGCTGACTTCCTCCGCGTCATTGTCAGCCGGTTCTTACACCAGTGTATTACCGCGACATGAGTGCCGTCATTGTCGTCACGCTTCCATGGACGTCGTATTACTGACCGCGGAGGAAGCATGCACGTTTCGTCGCTTTCTAGCCCCCAGAAGGTCTTGACAATAACGTCTGAACCAGTATAAAGACCCCACCATCTAATACCAAATTGCCACTACAATCTTACCTTTCCTCTCAGCTTTCTAGGAGATCCCAATGTCTTTACCCGACAACGACGACGTGTCTGCCAGAGTTGTCAAAGGCGGCACCCTTCCACGTCCTCCCGTCTTCCAAGACAAGAACGAAGAGAGGGAGTGGCTAAAGTTCCGATTGGCGCAAGCTTTCCGTATCTTCGGTAGGTGTTCTCATCGAGGAATGTAGTCCTACTTCTGCTCACGATACATACGGTGTAGGTAGCCTTGGGTACGATGAAGGTCTCGCGGGACATATCACAGTCAGAGATAACATCCGCCCTGACTGCTTCTGGGTTAACCCGATGGTACCCCTATCCCTATCTATTCCATATCTTTCTTGTATTTACCATTTCCCATCTGCCACTAGGGCAGACACTTCAGCCTCATCCAGCCCGAAGACCTCCTTCTCGTTGATCACGACGCCAATATTCTCGAAGAATCAGGACCGCACAAGCTGCTCAACACCGCTGCTTTCATGATTCACTCTGAGATCCATAAAGCTCGCTCGGACGTTATGTGCGCTGCACATTCGCACTCTGTATACGGAAGGGCGTTCTCGGCGTTGGGCAAGGAGCTTGACCCGATCACACAGGATTCCTGCGCGTTCTATAAGGTCCGTCAGCCGTAAAACAATTGAAACAGAAGAGACAGGGTGCTCATGGGTCTGATAGGATCATGCTGTGTATTCGTCCTTTGGAGGTCTTGTGCTCGATGCAAATGAAGGCGCGGCTATCGCGAGAACCATAGGTAACAAAAAGGTAAGCGCCTCAGTTCCCAGCTACTCAAAGCGAACCCCTCTAATACCGTTCATAGGCCGTCATCTTACAAAACCATGGTATTCTAGTTGCCACAGCTTGCATCGAAGCGACGCTGCACTATTATATTGCTCTCGACAAGTCTTGCATGGTCCAACTCCTGGCCGATGCTGCGGCTGCAGGCACGGGTGGTCGAACCGTTAAAGCAGCGCCCGCGGACGCATTAAACTCATACAGCATCGTCGGGAAGGTCTTTCCTGTTGGTTTCTTCTCTGCCTTGCCCCATTTCCAGCTCCTGGAGAAGAAGGAGGGAGTCAGCTTCAAGTTCAGCGAGACGGCGACTGTGACGCATTTGGTGTAGCGATTTCTTGTAAAATCTAGACGTCTGTTACTTTATCTCCTGCACCCATGAATTGAGCATATACTTCATATTCATCATGTCTGCTGCAATCAAAAACCGGAATTTCCAGTGCTGTAGAGCGGGAAGCGCTGAATGGAAAGACTGTCGGCCATGACTCGGCATATGCCGACAGTCTACAATTTGGTTTGGACTTGACACTGCTGATTCAAATGCGTCCGACCCCAGGCTGGTATCATTCGCTCTCAAGGACAAGACACTCATTACGAAGTGAATATTTCGACCGTGTGCCTTATCGTAAGTACTAATGTTCTTTAAGGACGTCACTCCATGATCAAAACTCTGCTAGCCTAGGCCAGTCACTTCAAATTGAGAGGGACAAGTGCCAACATATCACTCATCTCGAGCTCATGCTGAAGTACTGGGACACTCACAGTATATACCGAGGACCGAGTCGTCTCTAACACTGAGGCAGTAATTTCACCACGTAGGTGATCCTCAAACCCTGACAAGCAAATTCGGTGGGAGCGCTTCGTTCTCAGAATATGTCGGACGTGTCCTACACGAACTATTCCGCAGACTCTCACAAGATCCCTTGCCTCTTGTGATGACAAACAAGCACCGTCGACTTTTTGTAAATTACCAAACCGATTTCTGGCCTCCATTCACGTTACCCATATCCAAGACGGTGGCCTTCGGAAATTGAAGATGTGCGTGACAATAGAGTTGACATGATTGTGCGTAAGTGATATACCTCCCGATCAACTGTGCACACTCTGAGCGTCCCTTTCTCACTTCAGATTTCGTCATGCTCTTGATGACCGAGCAGGCGGGCAGTCCATACTTCACGAGCCCGAGTTTCTGATAATGAACCCAAGATTCGACACCAAACTCTCGCACAATTCTAGGTCGAAAACCGTCGCACACAACTCCGCGCTGTGACTTATTAAATTCCGTTTGCTAATCCAATCATAGGTGTTGTTCGATTCTCTCCCTCATCACGGTAAGTCGAGTCCAAAACTGCGACGGATGCCGGTATGAAGCTTACCCAACGGTCCTTCAGTTCTTCATCCTGCCGAACTCTCTCATGTTCGCAGGATTCCTACAGATGGCTAGCAAGAGTAAGTTGTCTGCCACATACTGTTTTTTGATTCACGCAAACAGTGTATGCCAACGCCTTCCTCGGAACGTGAGTTCTCATTTTGCCTACCGCTTCATACCTCTGACCGCATCGTCCGCTTAGCTTGAACGTCGGAGAGCGTCTGCGTATGCAAGGCTGCCAAAGTGGCGGTACGTGAGCTGCCGAGCTTCGAAAAAAGCAACCAGGGCGATAGCTGCAGTGACCTGAAAGGGGTTCGTGCTCCAATCAAAACCTTGTATCACGATGCTGGGACTGACTTATTGTCGTATAGCCATGCAGCAGAGTCGCAAGATTGAGATCTTTCGACCTCACGTCAAAGTCGTGGCGACGGGAAAAAACATACTGCGTCCTCCGAGCAGCACCAGGTGTTCGACCTCGAGGAACCGATAGAGCTGACCGAAGTCAAGCATGTTTTGTAGTAATGTAGTATATTATACTGTTCGCGGGTTACGTGCTAGCTATGTTATTAGATGCACAGACAATCCTTCACCCCAAGTGCACATTGATCATCTGCAAGCTTGCGAACAAGGTGTGGGCATACATGACCCCAGCACAGAGGTCATCGATCATCTCTAATGTAAACGAGTAATCAGACTATGCCCCCCTCGAAAACATGTCAGTGGACCGGTCACTCACCGATTGCATGCCATGATCTACAAGCTGAACTGTTAACACGTTCATAGCGTGCAGCTGAGGAAGGCGTCGTTTGATCAACTCGACGTCATGTATGTAGTGATCTGAGCGAATAGGGCGACGTCCAGTATTGAGTACAACAAGTACCTGGACGGTACCTGGACGAGCCCCAAGGGCTTTGTCGACTCGTGCCCATTCAAGACCCAGATTGACCAGCAAGATTGGATTCTTGGAGCCATCATAAGTAATGCGGAAAATGACATGACGTACACGCCATGGCGATTCTGCGATGGTACGGAGTAAGGAGTTCATATGTTTTCGGGTCCGCTCCGGTGGCCCATGTAGTGGTTTGAAGAGGGTGCAGGATAGCTCCAACGAAGTGAGTTCGGTGCAGTTGGAAAGATTGTACTACGGTAGTGGTGAATTAGTATGATCAAATAGCGACCATGTTCCAAGCGATGTATACCTTCTGTACTCTTCCGCTTGGCTCATGTTTATTGAGCAGTCTCAGTGTCGTGAGGTGGCGGCAGGTTGAAACAATGAACTCGTCAACAAGTTCCTCGCATCCAGGAATTGTCGAATTGATCCAAATATCCAAATATCGTAAGGTTGTGACACCGAAGAAGTGTTCCAAGACAGATCCAGAGTTTGTGAACCGCCGTTCTTGGATGATCGACAACTTTTGCAGACCTAGTTGATGCATTCCGGCGGACCGGACCAACCGTGAGGGAATCGGAGTCGTGGAGCATACGTCGTAGAGTTCTAGTTCATCCAGGGAAGAGAAAGCAGCCATGAGGTCCAGGAATGGGGAGCGGGAATGTGGATCTGGTGTCAAAGCTAGTTGCAAATCTTCCGAATCGTTCGTCGTGTACAAGACCCTCGTGAAGATGAGTGTTCGAAGTGGCCTCTTCGCGTCCCTTGGATCGTCCTCTCTGTGGTTATTAGAAGAGCGAATGAGTCGCGCACCCTGCAGATGAAGCTTCTGCAAAGCAGGCAACTTGCGCAAGATGAAGAGGATGTCGGACGTAGAGACTACCACTTCGTTGTGTTGCACCGTCGCTCCACCCAGTCTCAACTCTTTAACGGATTCCATTGCCATCAAAGCGGGGGAGCGAGGCATGCCAAGGAAGTGGACGAAGGCGGAGATGTTGGAGGAATTCCTGTTCATCGCTGTATCGGTGACAGCGAGGCTTCGAAACAAGTGGTAGTATACAGCAATGCGCCATTCGTGATCGCGCGAAAGTAGACTGCAAGCTGAGAGCGAATGTTTGTCGAGATGATTGAAAATGAGGTCCTGTATTTCTCGAGGTATCAAGATACGCCTGGTTTCCTGTAGTGCCATCAGGATTCAGCTTCTCCAGTCAAATGCAAGTGATGAAGACATCACTGACCTGCGATACATGACCCGAGTACATATCGGATAGAGAGGTGCACTAGTATACGCTACAGTGTGTCGTAGGTGGTTCGGACTCCGAATAAATCATTCGCGTGGCCCCGGGCCACGATGATCTTGGTAGCGCTCTCGTGCTAGTAAAGTGAGACTGTGAGTATATATATATAATCACGCTGTGTACATACCTTGGTCAGACAACTTATACTCTGACAAAAAGGATCACTTTATGAGTAGGACTCAACTCTTGCTGCCGCCTGCGCCAAGTCTGCGCACCGATTATAAGAGACACGATACGGCAATTCCCGAGCTTCTCGGATTGGGAATCATTGTTTTCTCCATGGAGCGCCGTCCCTTCCGCTGGCAGTACTTACTGCTATTCTTCCGTCTTTGACTCTTCTCCTCGTTCATATCATCTTCAGCCTCCTTCCCCTGGCAACCGTCAAAGCTTCGTAGTGAGTACAATTATGCCATAGGTATTTGAAATGCTCATGATCATGCTATACCTCAGTATACCATTTGCATTCGAGCAATCATCGGACTCATCGCCAGTAACTCAGTCGAGTCGAGATGCGCTTACCTGGCGAACTCGTGGACCTCGTCCTTGGTCATTTAGATCACAACAGAAAGGCTCTCAAAGCCTGCTCTCTGGTCTCACACCAATGGCATGGATTCGCCCGACCTCTGCTCTTCTTCGATCTTACCATCCAACTGCACGGCGCGCGCCCCCCACATGCAGTCTCCGCCTTCATTCATTCCAACTCTTCGTCAAACTTGTTACCGCTGATCAAGAAATTGACACTCACTGGACCCAAACCACTATCACAGATGATAGTAGAGGTCGATGGCTACATTCTTTCTATTGAAGATGTCGTCAGCGTCCTCTCATTCTTACCCAATCTCCGCACTCTGACGCTGGCACATCTGGATATTCACTGGTCCGAGCCTGCTTCGCACTTCTCACGTTATATAGACACAGAGTCGCTGACTCGGATACCGGTCCTGGAGAGACCTCTAGAGGAATTGCATGTACACTCGGACAGCTTCGATACGACCCCGGGTCTGAGCTCCCAGGCGGGCAGCCGCAGTTTTGTCGACCTATTGAACATGTTCACATCGATCAGGACGCTCTGTCTGCAAGGCGGAAAATTTCGGGAGACGGCCGTGACTATAAGTTCTTTTCTGCCAAGGAACTGTAGCCTTGACCTGTCAGCTCACGTCGCTGTCGAACGGCTGGAGGTGGACGGAAGCGGCTTGGAGGGCAGAGCTAATTCTGCCCTGTTCGAAATTTTGACGCTTTCACATGCCGTGAAGACATTGTCGTATGTCTCGATGAAGGGATATTCCGGACTTCTAGCGGGAAGATTTCTGCCACGGATCCCCCATCTTCGGTCCATCCAATTGCAGTATCCGACGGAGCTCCAGAGTGTGTTAATGCGCTGGCACCTGGTTTGTGTCGTCCTATTGCACACACGGGAGTGATCTAACTGGCTCTCATACAGTACGATGTCTCAGTATTGACGCAACTCTCCTCGCTGCACTTAGTCACCCAACTCAAGAACAGCAGCTTGGATTGGCAGCATGCTGGACCCGCAGACGTGGCCGCCACGTTGTTGCACACGATCCTCCGGTCGCCATCAATTGCAAGTCTCCTGGAGTACACAATGGAGTTCAGGTACTACCAGTACGATCTATTCAGCTTTGGTCGGCTCTCTAGTTTCGCAGATCTGAGCACAAAATGGCATGATGTGGACACAATGTTGAGCTCCAAGCCAGGCTCTGTCAAAGTCACGGTCATAATCAAGGAGATGATGGACGCTAAGGTTATCGGTATGGGTACTAAGCGCAGGCTCGAGAAGGAGGGTGCGGAGGTTCGGCGGCTGCTGCCTTTGCTCGACGGTGCGAAGCGCCTTCAGGTTGTTAAAGATGGTAAGTCGTCTACTCTACATGGCGGCAGGATACTCAGCCTGATCAACTGTCACAGTCATTGCTCTTCAGGACTGCTCGGGGTAGGCCAGGTGCCCATTGCAAAGGGACCTGCTCTCGGGTACTCTAGGCTATTGTACTACACGACCCTTCCTACTCAGGCAGTCACAGCCGGACTCTAGGCGGAGAATAAAGCTAGATCGCCGTCTAACGAGAGCATCTTGATGCGTGGTGCGCCGCCTTCTTCCACGACGCTACAAGGCATCGCAGCGGGTCAGCACCGTACACATGCGGTCGTGGTCATTAAGGGAGTGCTCACGTCGCAGAGGCGTTCACCCTCGCCGTACCCGTCGCACAACGCGGTGTCCAGCTGAACGCAGTGGATATCTACGCGCAATCAGCCCACGGCACACCTCTCTAAACCAGACAAACGATCCGACTCACCCTTCTCTCTCCACTTTCTCCTTCCTCTTCCTCGCGCTCCTCTTCAAAATTCACCTCATCTCCCCACACCTTCCTCAACCCCACCAACGCCCTCTTCAGTCCCTCCTTCTTCACCTCTTGTCCACACACGAGACCCGTCGCATCCATGGCGAACGTGTTCGCGAAGCGCGTGGAGAACAAGTCGATGGGTCCGTGACCCAGCCGGGTATTGTTCATGGATGCGGGGAGGTGCAGGAAGGTGGTGTGTGGGACGCTGAGGATGGATGTAAGGTGTGTGCGGAGGAAGGGTGGGTCGCTTTGCGAAGGAGGGTTTCGGGGATACATGGTGGTGGTGGGTATATGAAATGCAGATGAAAGTGCTATGAGAAAAGAACTTTCGTGGAGAGGGTTGACGTCAGAACTCTCACTGTCAGGTCCGCCATGTTTTGCTACGAAACCAGTAACAGGACATACTCCAGAACCATGTCACAGTACTATGTATGCAAGAAAATAAGATATGTTTTGTCGAGGTCTGGGGACAATGAGTAGGGATCGCTCGCGTGCACCGAAGCGCCGGCGTCGGTAGCGGTTACGCCACGCTGACTCAATCCCTCTCTCTTACCACCACAGCATAAAGCCTCGCCTTCCCCGCATTCCTCATCTTCGTCCTCACACATACGTAGACGTTCTTCGTTTAGACAACTCGTACACCCTCACACCTCTAATACAAATATCAAGCAATGGCTGAAGTTGATTGGGACCAGAAGACCGTCATCGGGTTCAAGGCCAAGGCCGCCAAAGTTACTAGGAATACGTCTGATTTGAATGGTGCGCCACACCCCTCTTCCTCCTCCTTCTCTGCAGGTTTACTCACATCTGGGCTCTTTCTAGCTGTGCGTATACCCTCTTTGGTTTCGGACAAGAGCTGGGGATGTTGACGTATGCGTTTGCGTGTGATTTAGGCTCGTCGTGTCGGTGCCGTCGTAGCGACGGACAAGAAGCAGACTGCTGGTGGTAACAAGGCTCATCAGGGTACGTATCCTCGCATCTATGTAGCTGTGGAAGTGACTGAGGGTTGTTGCCGATGTGTAGGGACCGACCACCAACGGATAGCGAAGCTCGATCGCGAGAACGAGGTCGCGCCTCCCAGCAAGATCCCTCCTTCCGTCGGAAAGGTGCGTTTCTGTCTTCCTTGCTCCCTCCCACCGCCCAACGTGCTCACCTCCCACACCCACAGGCGATCCAATCCGCACGCATGGAGAAGGAGCTGTCGCAGAAGGACGTAGCACAGAAGATCAACGAGAAGCCATCTGTGCTGCAAGACTACGAGGCGGGTCGCGCGATCCCGAACCCGCAGATCTTGAGCAAGCTGGAGCGGGTGCTGGGCGTGAAGTTGCGTGGTGAGTGTCTACGTTACGTTGCTTATTTTGTGCGATCGTTGACGGTGCGTGCAGGCAACAACATCGGGGAGAAGCTAGGAGCGGCAAAGAAGTAGTCGTCTTCACGCGCCCCCGCGTATAGTTCTCGCTTCCTCTCTCTTTCTCTTCACATCTCTATCCACCCGTGTGTTGTGATATGTAGTTCAGAGAAGACGGGCACTATGACGGCTACACCGAAAGCACACCCCTTGTTCTGTTTACGACCTTGCTAGCAGCTCTTTACAATGTAATCTCTTTGGATCGGTTTGTCTCAATAGCACCTTCGTTTGTCCCGCCCATGAGTACTGAGTCGTTGTGCTAGCGTGCGAGACATGAACCCCGGACCGGGTCCCACGAATGGCGGAGTTTCTGCGCCAACAACACTCTGTCTCTCCCAGGTCTCTCCGCCGCCTGAGCGACGATACGTTCCAAGAATTTAAACGGCGTCCCACGGAACACTGCGAGGCGGGGCTCGATGCATACATCTTCGACTCAAACAACGGGGTTCGCGGCCCCTAGGTCGGGCCCGGAGACTGCGGTAGGGAATGATTGGGAGGAGGACAGCTCCTTGTACCACGTCAGGACGAAGCCCCGTACAATCAATATGAGAATATCATTGACTGCAGCGGAAATGACTGGAGACTCTGGAACGAGGGGAGGTAGAGGCTGTGGCGATTTGTGTGACCACTGTGATCGTGTCAAGGCGGCTTGCCACGCTGCGGGAGTCGAGAACGCCAGTGGTCGTGCAGCACTAGGTAGGGAATTGATGACGGGTGGTCCTAATGAGTCGAGGAGATGTCCGACGACCACATTCAACACCAAGAACGCTACGACGAAAAATATGAGCAGTAACGGCAGCAGAAGGACGAGTACCAGTGGGGACGAAAGTACTCGTGCAGCAAGGGGTATGGTGAGGCCAATCTGCATTGGAATGCGAGACGATGAGCTCACTGCGGCTGGAGGCTACAGAAAGCTCAAAAGCGTCGAGGACATGGATGATGAGACGAACGTCGTACTACGAGTCGCCGCCAACGCTCGGACCGCCGCTAATCACAGCAGGCGCACGTGATTAGATGTAAGTACTTTACAGAGCGCGAGGCGACGCGTTGAACACGGCGTTGAGGATATCTGCAGTACTGAAAGGGATGCAGAAGGGTATATATTGTGGTAGGTATACAGACGGTTGCATGAAATCAATCAAAACAGATAGAAAAGCAAAAGATTCAGAAACCCAGGCCCCGAACAACACTACGCACCATCCCCTCGGCGCAGCCGGTTAAATTTAGGCACTAAGGCAGCATTTCTCGCAGGTACTCAGCATGTTTTCGTCTCAAATCTGCCACTCCAGGTCCGTCTCTCCGCCGCTGGTCCATAAATCACCGTGTACTTCGTCCAGTATACTGGTCCATAAATCACCGTGTACTTCGTCCAGTATCTCGTTCTCGGTAGGCACCACGAGACATCCAGCACCAATAACACAGTACGAGGACATACGGACAGTGTGATGTACGCGTGCACGGGTGGATATTGTGTTGAAGTTGCCAATGATGGGTGATTCCACGCCTACGAGGAGCATGAGAAGCATCTTGAAGAATTTGAACCATATCCTACACACGACGCTGCCATGGCATCTCGGACATCGACCAAGGCCAAAAGACCTTCAACTATCAATACCGCCGAGGGCTTCATTATCGGTGGTATCGCTGCATGCGTTGCGGTGCGTGGCTGCACACGACCCTTCCCCACATCGTGATGGCTGATGACGCGGGGTATCCGTCTAGGTAACCATATCCAATCCTGCAGAAGTCGCCAAGACGCGTTTGCAGTTGCAGGGTGAGCTCGCAAAGGGCGGGGGTGTGAAGGTATACAATAACGTGTTTGACGCAAGTTTGACGTGTTCAAGAAGACATGGCAGAATGAAGGGATACGAGGGATACAACGGGGACTCGGACCAGCTGTGAGTCAATATTCAATCCCCAGTGGCTTCGCTCTCAGACAAACATTAATTGTGATCTGTCCTCTAGTACTCGTACCAGGTCAATGTCCTTCCATATTCCTTGATTTTTTGAGACTAATACGAGCCCATTAGATCCTGCTCAATGGTTCACGACTAGGTATGTGCATTAAACCATCAAACCCTTCTCATTCTCATCATTCACACAATTTGTGTAGGTTTCTACGAACCTTTCCGGTTGTCCATCAACAAAGCGTTCGGTTTTTCGCCCACGGACCAACTGCCTGCGACTTCAATAGCTGCCAGTGCAGCAAGTGGCGCAGTGGGCGGTCAGTTCAACACGTGTCCTTAGTATACTTACGACTGAAGTAGTTCGATAGCCGTTCTCGGGAATCCTCTTTTCATGGCCAAGGCCCGCATGCAAGTACTACGTACCAAACCTTCGTAGCACTAACACTGTTGCTCATATGAAATACCTAGGCCTATTCTCCTGCTCTTCCAGTCGGCGCACAGCACAATTATAAGAGTGGGTTCGACGCGTTGCGCTCAATATTTGTAGCCCAGGGAGCCAGGGGCCTTGTGCGAGGCGTGGATGCGGCCGTTCTGCGAACGTCTATGGGATCTTTGGTAAGCGTTTCAGTTCGATTACCAATCCAGTGTAAACTGACGATGACATCCTGTAGGTACAACTCCCGACGTATAATTGGACTAAGAATCAGCTAATCAGTCACGGCATCTCAAGAACTGACAGTATATGGACGTATCTTGCCTGTAGCTCAGTATCCGGTATATGTGTGGTATGTGGATCATGGTACATACCGCTTTTGTCCGTTTGAAATCTGAGCCATCCTTCCTAGCTGCTCATGATGCAACCTGCCGATACCGTATGTCCAGCCCCATCTTTCTCGACTAACAGCCAACTCACCATCATTGCAGACGTTGACGCGAATGTATAACCAACCAACGAAGCAACTTCCCGATGGACGTCATGTAGGAACCCTGTACAAGGGTCCTATCGACCGCTTGTGGAAGAAAGCAAAAACTGAAGGGATCATGGCTTGGTACAAGGGTTCCACCGCACACGTGAGTGCTCGTAGTATGACTGCCTTGTTCCACAAATGATGCTGATTATTTCTCGCGCAGAATTAATATTGTCACTCTCAGTGCGAACGACCTGATCATCAACCTATATAAGAGCATTCGTAACAAGAACCTGCGAGACGACGACGATCCTTAGTCGTTGTCTTTCGTTCCATCCCTATCTCTCAGTAGCTTCTTAAGCAATATGTTTATACTCCAGGGATAATCGACGTTGGTACTACTTGATAGTCATTTTAAAGTGTGGAAGTTTGTTGCTTGCAATGTCCTGCGAAATCTTGTGTGCCCCGTGCGCTCCCACAAAACAGTTTGGTATGCATGAATGAACATTAGAATCGTGAGAGACATGATGGTAAGCAGTGTGTGAATGTGGTCATGGATGGGATGGGTAATGAATGCAGTTGATATACGATATGGAGAGAAATGAAAACATAACGAGCAGAATCCTGACGTTCAAAGACCGTTCCAGACGGTCAAACCTCCCTCCTAGAGTCCCAGTCAAGTGACGCGCGTGTTTCTCGCCTTCTGCAGCGAGGACGTGGCAGACCCGTCCCGTGAGCCCTACTCATCGACCTGCCCGTGGACGGCTCGGACCAGGCATCGGCGCGTCGCTGAGAGTCCTGACACGCTTCGAGCTACGACTCTCGTTCGTGCCCATCGGCTCGTCCTCGCCCTCCACCTCCTCTGGCAAGGCGCGCTTGGTGGACGCACTACCCGAGGGTCTGTGATGTACGCCAGACCCGCTCGGGGGGGCCATGGATCCCGTAGCGGGAGTGGTAGTAGCCTGTTTTCTGACCGCTGCGTTGACATCCTTCTTGTGCGCTGATGCCCTCTCCCGAGGGAAGCGGTCTTCGAGAATATCTGCTTCCGGCCATGCCTCGTCACTGGCTTTGAGTGCCGCGTTGATGACCTCGAGAGCTTTGTCGACTGGGTAAGGCCGTGAAGGGACGACGTCCTTGGCAGGTAGAGGTGCGGTCTTGGTCTTTGTGCCCGACAGTAAGCTGGCAGCGGCTTTCTTGGTAGGCAGCTTCATCGAGGCATAGTATTCGGAAATACTGTCCCCTAAGGCAATTAAGACGTACTCCAGTGGGCCACACTCGAATGTAATGGATTCTAGCGAATTCAAGCTTTGGACATAGAGCATTTTGTCGTTTCCACCAGTAGTGAGAACAGTATCGCCGTTCATCTTGACATTGCATTGGTTGAACATGTCCAGGTGTTTCAACTCAGCATCGCTCGCGCAGTGGTGGATCGCAATGTAGAGGAGAACCCAATAGCATGACTCGAGATCGTCGGATATGTCATGGTATTTGCGGGAGTTCCACCCCAATGCGATGGAAAGGAACTGCCAAGTCCCCTGTTGTACAAGATGTTAGTTTCGGAGCAGCTCAGAAACGTAGATAACACGTACGGTTCGAAAAGATGCGGCCTTTCGTGAAGAGCCGATCTCTAATCCATAATCCCAGTCATTCAGAACTCCCTCCCCATCCTTCGTCAACATGACGTTACCAGCGCTGACGTCACGGTGCAGCCATTTCACTTTGTACGCAGCTTGCACGCCTAGAGAGGATAGTTAGCATACGCTACAGTTCAGGGAGCAGATTGACGTACATGCGACAGCATTGCGTATCGCCTTGACCAACTCCTTGGAATTCTGGGCGCTACTCAGGGGGAACAACATCTCTTGAACGATGCGAATGTGCCGGTACTTCCTCAGCTCGTTTCCAGTCAGACACATCTTTGGCTTGGAGCTCCAATCCTGAGTCAACGCAGTCTGAGTATATTCACCGTTCTCAGGAACGTCCCCGGCGATGAGAACCTTCGCCAGATGAGGAACCTTGTTGTCCATGAGCGCGATGTAGATGTCCGATTCCGATACACGGTCTGGTTCGGCAGGCCGCCAGTAGTCCTTCACAAAGACCAGCCCGTTGGTACTGAGACTCAGCGCAAGGTATGCGCGCGTAGAACGGCCGACAGGAGAGAGGGGGTATGTGAAAGGCTTCTGAATAATAAAGTCTTGCTCAAGCACGACATGTCTATCCTCTCCAGGACAGAAGCCTTTGATAGTCACCTTCTGGCAGGGTACGTATTCGTCAATGACATTCGCCATGTCAGGGATCTGGCGCTTTGTCTGGTCGGCGATCTGTGCCTGGATGGCCGTCTGAAATTGGGCCTTTTCTTGTGACGTGGCAAGCTGAACGGTTGGGTCGAATCCTCGCTCAGTCATGCTGAGTCTGCCATATCGCACGAGGAACTCAGTGAGATGGCGTGGCTTCTTAGTGTAGTCGAAGTGTTCGCTAACGATAGTACCGGAGCGGTCCCAGCGAATGAAGCGAGCGTGGCTGCCGCAGATGAGGAGGGAGTAGATGAAGTTGCGGTGCTGACGAGCGAGCTGAGCGGCAGCATATGCGGCGATCTGGCCATACGTGGCTCGTCCAGCATCGCCGGTACTTTCGAGGACTTTGGACTCGATGTTGGTATAGTTGCGGATAAAAGCATCATCACTCTTCTTGAGCTTGAACTCAGCCCAAAGCTCCAACTGATGCCAGTCGCACCCCTGAGGAGTTTCGTCGTCGTCGTCGTCGTTCTCATCGTTGTCGCCTCCGTCGTCGTTGTCGTCGTTGTCGTTGTCGTCGTTGTTGTCGACAACTGCTTCTGCCACCTGCTCTTCCCCTCCATCGATGTCTACATCTTCCACTGGCATAGCGTTCAGCTCGGAATTCTGGATTGAGACGTCAGGTTTGAGGCCAGTGTCTTTATCTGCAGTGGTGGAGGTGTTGCAAATGCGGTAACCAGATGGAAGTAGGCCATAGTCTCTGATGATATCCATCTGCAGTCCCCAACGTTGAGCGATGGGATGAAAGAGTTGTTGATACTGAAGGACTCACCAATGGCGTATACATGTCGTCCTTTTTCTTCACGCGAGCTACGGCATCGTATTTGACGGCCCTGATCTTGACCCTCGCGAACTTGGGGAGTTTCCTCTTGCTACGGCTCATCAGGTCTCGCAGGAATGCGGTGGGCGGCACCGGGCCAACACTACGTGCGGTCATCTCGTTCGCAAATTGTTCCTTGTTTGCGTCCGCGTTGGGTACAAATGAGGAGAAGTGTCCAGCACCTTGTCTAGTATGCTTGGTTGGTGAGGTCTCGGTGGTATGGGTGTCGGACTGAGCGGACGCCATCTTAGAGAATGGCCAAGAGAGGGAGAAAGAGAGAGAAGGAACATACCGGAGATTTGTGGGCGTTTTATCTTCGGCTAGCAATTGGTGGCCAGCAATGACACGAGGCAGTGGCCAGGATGTGGCCACAGGCTGGAAAATTGGTGGTGACAACGGAAGTTGAAACCAAGATGAACTTGCCAAATTAGGCCTTGATCGGCAACTCACCCATTGTTATTGTTCTCAAAAGCGCATCACTGATCGATTGTCCACGGCCCGGAGTGGCACAGTCGGCTGTTGTTGAGATTTCACTGCTTTCTTGCACTTGTAGACCACTGTGCTCCATTGTTCATGTCAGAAATACCGGTAGATCTAATCTCAGCCTTGTGGAAGACACCAGGGAGAATAATGGGTAGATTCTGACGAAGCGCCTCGTGCGCGGGCCGGTCCGGAGTGGCACACTGGTACTTATGTTGCATGATGTCGATGCTTCAGCTCGACCTTAGAAGACCTCTATATGATATGCAGTGATGTACGCAGGGACGTCCATCCATGTTCTCGATGAATTATGTCGCGACTCGCTAGCAACAATCACGCAAAACCATGGGTAACGGACAGTTTCTTGTGAAAAATGCGATTTCGAGAGGAATACAGTATAAAGTACAATACGATAGAGAACAGCAGCGCGAATATCAACCAAATGTTTGATTCTGCTCGAAAGGATCAGAACGTAGTGCAAGACACTCTTGACTTTCGACAGCCGCCATTCGTCCGGCTTCTCGTACTTATTGAACAACGGTTCGATCTTCTCCTGCTTCTCCCGCTTGCTAATCTTGTTTGCGTCCGCAACCTTGAAAAATTGCGGGGCCACTTCCACTAGCCACTTCGGTTCGATGGTGGTCACGTTATGACAGTATTCTCGTGTCGTCAGGATCAGCTCATGGTATATGCACCACTCTGGATTAGTGCCCATACCTGATCGTCCAGAATTGCTTTAGCCTTTCCAGAATCCGGCTCGTCCTCTTCCTCAGGCTCCTCAGGCAACCAATGTGGTGATTGCACGAAGCCACCTATCAGCTCGGGTGCAGGTCCCAGTTCCTGCGCAGCCAGTGCCTCGCGCCGCGCCTGAGAGAGACATCCTGGGTTCTTTTCATTGCCCTTCCTCGCCTGGGTTGGGACCACCTGGATCGTATAATGAAGAGAATGAATAAAAGTGCTGATGGACTCGGATATGCAATGAAAACACACCAGAAATAAACTCCGGTTCAGGACCGTGATTTTCACGATCCTCCGTACCAGACGACAGTGACGGCTCCAAGTCTAAGTCGGGTGTGCCGTGCGACGCGTGAGCGTTAGGGCCCGTTTCCTGCGAGAATTCAATCAGATACTATATAGATGATTCACAAATACGCACGTCACATACATTTGTATCGATTCGCTGATGTTTCGATGTAGAGGCGGTCATGTCACCGCCAAAGTTGGATAGTGGTCGCTTCTGAGCCCCCCCGCGGCACGTGTTCGTCTGGGCGGCAGAGACGGTGCCCACACCAGATTTACTAGCTTCGGGGCCAGCAGCATTCACGAATTGTTGGAACGCAGGCGAAGATTGTGGCGTCCCCGCCGTGGACGCCTTCTTTTGGTGATACTTTCCAGGTAGACAGCGCAACAACTTTGCCTAGCGGCCCACACTTTTGGCAATAACACACTCGCCCGGTACCTTGCGCTTGCATGTTGGATAAGTAGTCTGTGGACGAGTTTCAGAGAGGGCACGATACGAATATTACAGATACGTACTGGTTCAGGACGTTCAAAGCTGGGACGTGCGTAAATGTGGATCCACACTACGATAGACTGTGATAGGTATTCCAGTCATAGCCACGGATAGGCGGACTTTTCACTGGGCATGAGGGTTACATGTTACAGGTTGTAAGTCGTAAATGAGCACTGCGCTCTCTGGACATTAGTAAAGTCGTTTATGATGCAAATATTATGGTACAGATTCTAGAAGTGTCCCGTATGTTCCTCTATTGCCAATCCAACAAACATCTATAGCCAACGTGTCCTAACGTCTCGCAGGTGCCAGTAAGAGGCAAGCGGTAGCAGCGACGCCGAGGGCGAAGCCAACGGCAGTGGGGAGGACCGCAGCCGACAACGGAGAGGCGGACGACGCAGCAGCGGCGGGGTGTTTCCTCTTCAAGCCAGCGAGGTCGTCCGGCTTGAGGACGGTGTTCTTCTCCCAGCCGTCGTCGAGGAGCCTGATCATCATCTCTTCGTCGAGCGCGGCCAAGTCCTCCATGTCCCAGGCGGTGCAGACGTCGACCATCCAGCGCATCCTGCGCTTGCCCAGCTCGCCGCCGACACCGGGCGCCCTGTCTCGCAGCTTCGTCCTGAGCTCGCCGACCTTCTCGACGGCCTCGCCGGCGTGCTCGGGCAGCGTGGCCTCGATCTTGCGGCGGATGATGTTGGCGAGCTTGGGGCTCTGGCCGTTGGTGGAGATCATGATCTGCAGCGGGCCACTGCGGACCTGGGAGCCGAAGTAGAAGTCGCACGAGGGCGGGATGTCCGCGACGTTCACGGGGATGCGCCTGTCCCTGCACAGGGCGCAGATCTCGCGCGACTTGTCGACGTCGTCGAGCGCGGTGAGGACCATGTGCACGCCGTCGAGGTCGGAGGGGCCTGCGAAAAGGCGGTCGTGGTAGGTGATGCGCGGGCTCTCTTGGATGAATTTCTGCGTGACAGGGTGGAGAGACGGGGAGGGCGCGACGAGGGTGATGAGTGCGTCTGCGACGAGGACGGATTCGATGCGCCCCGAGGCTACGTCGCCGCCGCCGACGATGAGGACGCGTTTATCTTTGAGCTGCCATGCGAGCAGGAGGGAGCCTCCAGAAAAGGAGGACACGTTTGGTGTCATGTTCTGGTTCAGTGGAGGTTGCACAGCAAAGCAGAGGAGTAGTGTTTCGGCACGGCCTCGGCGTGATCGTTTATCACCGGAGTGTACCGGCCACCTCCCGAGCACTATACGAGCGAGAGTCCGTACGAGCAATGTTACCTGCAATTGTACCTTTGACAATCGTAAATGAACAGCAACGACGTGATCCTATGTCCAGAGTGCTCGAGACAAGGCGACGACAGTGCCAGTGCCATGGCGACGGAGCAGCGGCTTCGGGGGCTCGGCAGGGAGGAAAGGTGATATTTACTCTCTCCGTCCCGCGCTCCCTCATTTCTCCATCCTCCTTTGATCTCTCCTCCCTTACACTGCGCTGGGCTGTGTACTTATCGGACGGTACGTTCCCGCTAAACTCTCGGGCCTTTCTCTTTCTTTCTCCTCATTCTCCTTCGGTGTATCTAATTCGTCTCTCTCTTCTCTAGACGTTGACCGTCCTGGTTTCCGTTCTTTTATTTTCTTTCTTTCCACTTCGCCTGCAAACCTGGTGCTGCAGCAGCCTCTGTCGTGTCCACTCTCTGGAAGAGCTCCTTGTCTTCACAGTCCCTCCCCCCTCATCGACCGACTTTCCTAAACCTACAGTGAGTCCCAGCTATCCTCCCTGCACAGCTCGCCCTCTGACGTTGCGGCGGCCTTGGGAAGCTCGCAACCATCCATCCTAGTTTACCAGACCTCCGGACAACATGGTTTCCAAAGCTCTCATGGGATGCTGGGCATTCGTCGATGTCTTCCTCCTGGCAGCTGGCGTGCTCTCTCTCGTCATGTCCCTCGTATGGCGCGAACCCAACTTGTTGCTCAACTTTACGCTCTCGAACACAGATTTGACTGGTGCGTTACTTTCCTATGCCTTTCCTCCCCTCGTTTCCAGGTCACTAAGAATAGCTTGTTTTGTGCCTGTAGCCGGGACGATACTAGGCATCTTCCTACTCGTCACCTTTGTCATCTCCATCATCGCGATCGTGCAGCGGAATCACATCACCATCGGGCTCGTCCTGCTCAACTGGACCCTCTTCCTCGACTTCATCGTCATCATGGTCGTCGGGACGTACATCTGGTTCTTCACGCTTCAGGAGCGCAACAATTACTTTGAAAGGTTCAAGGCTACGACGCCGGATATCAGGGTGCAGTTGCAGGATCACGTACGTCCCGATGTGATGAGCTTTTTGGTGATTCAAGGTGCTGATGTGGTGGTCGTGTGCAGTTCAAATGTTGCGGGTACTTCCTGCCAAACGACACCGTCGAGTTCACAGGGTTCTGCTCCAGCCAGTCGTTCGTCAACTCGATGTTCAACGCGAGCAACCTCGACCAGTTCCGCTGTGTGGGGCCCATCACGGGTTTTGCAGATATGACCTTGAACAACATCTTTTCGTGAGTCCTTTTTGATCGGTGGTGTAGGGTAGAAGGCTGATTTGGGGTGTGCGGGTAGAACGGTCTATGGTTTCATGGCGATTATTATACTACTTTTCCTCGCTTCTGTTTGCGTGATTAACAAGGTGCGTTTCCTATCATTCTTCGTGTACTACTGTATTCACGTTCTGTTTGCAGAGACTGGAAGCAGAACGATTCAAGAGGATAGACAGCAAGCGCGGGAAAAGCTTCGTCTAACAGACCAAACCCTTTCCCTCTTGCTCTCTGTACTCCTTTCCTCTTTTTCGTTTATCTCAGCATCACCGCTTCCTCATTATTAGAGATCGACTGGCACGGCCCATCGAAAACCGAGACCTCGCACCCTTGCGTGTCTCACCTTTCCACTCTCCCTTGCTTACTCTCTTGTGTACCTCTTGTTCGTCCGCGCCTCACGCATTCGGAAGTGTTGTTACAGCAACAACCTTTTCTTTTTTCTCACCTTCTTTGCCGAAAGTCACACTCACCCACGCCCATGCGCCTCCCCCCGCTTCCCTTCTCCCGCACACCTTCCTTTTCTTTCGAGACCGGCTTTTTGGCTTGGCTTTTGGCTTTTTTTGAAGCTGTATACGTAGTATCGTCAACCTGTCAATTGACACTGCATCCCACACCCGCTCGCACTTCGTTCGTTCGCTCTTCTGGCTTTGGTTTTGGTTTTCTTGTTGCTCCACACACTACGTTGGATTCACGCATGTACATATTTTAGGACTTGTCTTGGTCGGTGTCGAGAGATGCTTGACGACTGACTATATAGGGCTGGGGATTGACAGCTCTTGTTTTTGTGGCGTGTGGTGTGATTGGTGTGATCGGGCCCGAAATGGTGTGGTCTTTGAGGTTCGATCTGGCTCGACTTGGTCTCACGGAGTCGCGCACATTTACTTCTTCGAATTTCTGAAGGTGTATCATTCATGTAGTTGTGGCGTAGCAGCGAGCGCAATCATTGACGGTAGTACACAGACTTTCAAGACACAGGTAGGTCTTCCGCAGCACACGGCTGGGTCCGGTGCACGTCGCAACCACCAACAAGGTCGATGAGAGCGCCGTACTGCTGAACCAGCAACACCCCTACACTAAGCAGCTGGCAACGACTCGGAGGCACGACGTACGTGCTGGTTTTCTTGAATGCTTAGACTAGAGAATATCACAAGATCTCGCACAGCACCAACACCGACATCAACTACGACGAAAGCTGCCAACTGCAGACCCCGGTCATTCTATGACTGGACCAACGAGAGACATAAGACACTCGTAGTCTGGTTGTTGTGTCTGCCTGAAAGTAAAGAACGTGTTAGCTCAAAGGGAGAGCCCAAATCACGGGACTCACTTGGTCTCAGATCATACATGCGTGATGAAATCACCCAGGTCCTCTTCTCGCGCAAAATATCTTCATGTGACAGTCCCACCGCATGCCACGGAAGCAGTCCATAACACAGGAATGCAAGGATGTATGCAACGGCTTCCAAATCATCCTATTTTGTTGGCTCTGCGACGTCATGTCATTGATTGAGATCATGCAGACATCTATGACCAACTCACCGCTTTGCATTTGTTGTGGAATAGACATGTGTCCCAAGGTGCCCCCGTGCAGCAATACCCGGTTGTGCAGTGTAGACATGCCGAAATCGAATATACATACTTTGCCCGCGCAAAGACCGACGTTGCCAGGTTCAAGGTCTCGGTGTATGATTCCCTTTGCGTGGATTTCGTTCAGAATACCAACCTGAATTGCAGCATTAGTGAACACAGAGGGTGGTGCCCAAACATCACTCACCATCGCAGCTGTGATGAACATCCCCTGGCGCACCTTGTCCGCGGGGGCGATTTGACTCTGAGTATACTTGTAATTATAAGGGTTCTGACGATATCCATGACGATGAACACGTGGTCTTGCTGGGTAAAAGCGCAGTGCCAATGGGGAACACCGCTGACTCCGCTCAACTTCCTGTGTATCTGAATCTCGTTGTTCGTCTGAAGGTGGTTGTAGTTGGCTGATTTCCGGCAAAGTATTTTGACGGCCACCATATTCCGCTGTTCCATCATAGCAGATAGCACCAGCGAGGCTGTAGAATATATAAGTATGGTATGGCCATTTGGTTAAATGAGAGCTTGACTTATCCTGTCCCCCATCAGCGAGTTTGCTCTTTACGATCAACTTTCCACCTTGCAGTAGGTCGTTTAGGCGGAAGACTTTCCCGCACTCGCATGGGAAGCCGGAGGCCATGATGACAGAGGCAGAAAGATGGGGGTTGTTGGTTGCGTTATCGTCCGTTGCAGGCCGTTGCACGGAGTAGTAGGGACCAAGGCAAGAACGCGGGGGGGGGGGGGGGGCAGACTCGGATAATCTAACATCTGACGCGACTGTGATCCCTCATTTAAATTGAATGCATATGGTTACGGACTCTGCGCAGAGAAGGCATTTGTAACGAAATAAAGACATGTCTGTACAATGTATACTCTGCACTGGCAAAGTTTGCCATTTGTGAGATCATGTGAGAGCGACAAATGTCGGTACAAGTTCATGGAGTCCCCGGTCATAACAAGACTTTGACAAGACAACCTTGTAAAGTCCAAACACAGACCTCATAGCACGACGAACACGATGAACTTATCATAAGATAGCGATGATATATCATATGAATGGCAAGAATTCTATGATGTTCAGCCTGCCGACTGCATTCGCCAAGGGTCTCTGCATGACTGGCCTCGGAGAGGTCGGCGTAACAGATGCGGAAGATTGCGAGTACCAGTGGCGGTTCACGTTTTATCAACGTCAGTGTACGCAGTTCGAGCAGTAGCCTGAGTGACAGGACGCTGACGACATCTTCAGCGGAGAGATTGGAGTACAGATTGACAAGATCTGGAGACTGCGCGGAAGGTGGATCTGGATAGTGTAAGAGAGGCAACAAGTGTGATAACTCGAGGAAAGTGGCGACAGCGTGTGGGGTGTGGTTGTGAAGATGACAGGAATGGTGGGAGCATGCATTCCATTGGTTTTGAGATCGCTCTTGCTACCGTCTAGTAGATAGCTAAAGATGAGCGAGCTCGGTAAGCGATCTTCGACCCAGCACTGAGAGGGGACCGTGACTGGCATTGATTAGCGTGGTCCGAATTCAGAGGCTGTAATCGGTTAGAGGCGTATACGAGCGGAATATGCCAGGCTTCATCGCCGCAATCGATATTCAGCCAATGACGAACATGAGACTTTCATACTGGAGTTTCGAAGATGGCGAGTTATACACATCGTTTGATTGTACATACTTGTGTGCTGAGAGAGAACAGCTGAAGAAAGAGCTTTTTGAGGGTCAATCTAATCATTTTATCTCGAGGCAGGATCGTGACCACAAGCGAGCTTACGTCGAGGTCGGCGGTACTCCTTCTGAATCTTTGCACCGCGCATGTCGTCGCCGAAGATGAGCGATGCGAAAAGCAGCGCTGCTGCTGCTGCTTGGCCTACCAGCGTCGGGGCGAGCAACCCGTCTAGGTTCCGTAGGCTCTTCAAATTTGTCTTGTGCCTTTCCCTCGCCTCTGCCTTGACCATTTCGCTGCCCAGTCCGTGGAATGTCTTCCTTGGACGCGACGTGCAGTCGAAGGATGTGAAACAGTCGCGTTTTCTTGAGGACCCCGCACACGAATGGAAGGACGACATATGGCCTCTCCGTCCTCAGACTCCCTGGGATATCTCCACGGACTATCCTTTTCCCCGCAAGCTTGAATACGACGTGACGGAGGGCACTTGGTTGCGTCTGGATGTTCACCCCAACACTGGAGATATCGTCTTCGATATGGTGGGTGACATATACTGCCTGCCTGCTGTTGCGTATTCGCAGCAGCAGCTCAGCTCCGATAAGCCGACCAAAGCGGTACCCATTCTGCTCGGCGTTCCACACGATTCTGATCCACACTTCTCCCCGGATGGCGACCGCATTGTCTTCAGGAGCGATGCAGGACTTGGAGTCGAGAACATTTGGGTTATGAACTACACGTCATGCGACGCGATGGACATCCGGTCCCCGCACGCGACTGGTGATCTGCTTGATGCATTGAACATCCAGGAGGAGGAGGAGCAACTTCTAGCTCAAGGTCACAAGGAGACGGAGGACAGAAGACAGAGACGACTGCTTCGAGAGGGACGTTCGGGTGGTATGTCCCGCAGTGTCTGGTTGATATCATCTCGTAGTCTCACTAATTCTCTTATACAGCTCAACGTGTTACCAACGAAACCTATCGCTTTGTATCCGATGCTCGTTTCCATCCTTCCGGTTCAAAAATTATTGCCACGAAGTGGTACACTTCGGGTCGTAGCCTTGGAGCTGGTGAGGGTTGGGAATATCCGATCCCCGCCGTCGGTGCCACGATCGAAGCTGGCAGTGGAAAGAGGGTAGTCAGCAGGACTCTCCCTCTTGGCTGGTCTCCAGAGCAATATGGTGATCAGCAAATTGGGCCTGAGCAGTTTGTCTGGCATGGCAGCGATACCCTTGTGTACTCCAAGAATGTCCAAGATACGGATGGCGTGTACACCTACAGCAAAGGTAGTTCTTTCCATTTCATGAGCAATATACAGCATGACTAAATGTTTGCAGATGCTCATACGGGCATCTATGCTATCTTCTCTACCAACCTGACGTCACAGGAAACAACGACTCTAGTCAGCTCTTTCCCCGGTGGTGCAACCAGACCTGAACTGTCTCGGGACGGCAAGACGTTAGCGTTCGTACGTCGCGTCAGAGATAAGGAAGCCTTGGTCTTGAAGTACGATCTTACCAAGTTGCGATCATAGTGATTTGTTGAACCATTATTCTTCAGGGATCTTGTCACGGGGACCATTCACCACATATGGCATGGCCTCACGTATGACCTTGGTACCATCTCTGCTCCTATGGGCACCTACCCTTCCTTTGCATTCACCCCTCAGGATGATGCCGTCATTATTTGGACCGCTGGTCAGATTTATCACGTCCCTCTCAAGACGAACACATTTGGTGAGAAAGTGCGGTCCGACGAGCCTTCTCCGGTGCGCTTCCGTGCGCATATTGAGAAACGAATTGCGGATACTGTGACTGCCCCCACGGACATTCTTTCCTTGGAGACGCAAGAGACTCAACGGGTCTACTCGCTTACCGATTTACGCGTGAACCATGATGGATCAAAAGTTGTATTCCAGGCAGCCGGTATCAACTACGTTCATGAATTTAGCTCTGAGAAGGCAGTCCAGCCCAAGCAAGTGCCAACCCTCTCCGATTCCCCGTACTACTCTCCCACTTTCGTTCGTTACGCGGACGACCTCATCCTGCACGCAAGGTGGTCCGACACCAACTTCACTCACTTCGAGCTGGCTAACGTTGCATCTGGAGTGGCATATGAGCTCGAAGGGTTACCTCTCGGACGATACTACTCTCCCGTTCTGTGCGAATGCACCGGCAGCACCCGGTTCATTGCATTCATCAAGACCGCGGGCGACTATATGACGGGTAACATCGTCGCTACGGCCCAGCCAGGCTTGTATATAGGCCAGATCACGCTCCCCTCTGCGTCCACAAAATCGCACAAGATTTCTATCGAGAGTGTACGCTTCATCAGTGCGGACGTCAACTCGGACGATCCCTCGAAGACGAAAATCCGGTTTGTGGAGAGAAACCAGAAGCTTCTGGTACAGCAGTCGCAGGAGGCCTTCATCATTGATCTTGGCGCGGGTGGCAATGAAAATGGCAAATTCAGGCATGATACCATCTCTACGGGTGCGATGTCGACCGAGTTGGCTGCTGTGGTGTCCGACGACTACAAGAGCGCTGCTCACGTTGCCTTTGTGGATTTCTTTCACGTGTTCGTTGCTTCCGGTGTCAGTCTGGACGATGCCGTGTGGAGCAAGCCTGGCAACGCAACAAAGGGTTTGGCTAGGTTGAGCTTGGATGGGGCCCACGATGTTATATTCAGCGGGGATGGCAAGACTTTATTTTGGTTGCTGGGTACGTAACCTTATCCTGCTGTATTCTTCGTAAATTGACACTGTTCACAGGTCCATATATCCACTCAGTCGAGGTGTCCAAGATACGCGATTGCTCTTCTCAAATTCACCAAGACCCCCTCGATTTCGGTATCTCGTGCACCAAGAACCTTCTTAGCTATCAAGAGCTTGTAATCACACATTCTTCGGATGTCCATCGTTTGAAGAGCGATGCTCAAGCTGCATCTCTTCACACCGAGGAGTCAGCTGTATCCAATGCCGACTTCCTTGTCATCTACAACGCCACGTTGTTGACCATGGATGGTGATAGCGCGAAGACTGATTTGTTACACGATGGGTTGATGGTCGTGCGCAATGGCAAGATTGCGGCAATTCTTGGCGTTCAAGACGCGGTCATACCTTACGGCGCGACTACATTCGATGCTCAAGGAGGTCAGTTGTGTTTCATAGCTCCGTATCTCAGTGGCTCAGCTCTAGTATTCAGGCTTTGTGATACCTGGCTTCATCGACGTTCATGCCCACTGGAATGGATTCGCCTTCTATTACCCCTCAGGTTCATGGGAGTTGGAGACCTTCCTGGCCTACGGTGTTACAACGCTTCACAAGTATGTCTCGTTCATCGTTCTTCAACAGTTTCCTCATCTTGACCCCTCATTATGAAGTCCGAGTGCGGACAACGTTCGAGGGTTCTCGGAGCGGTCACGTGTTGAGCGCGGTCAACTGGTGGGACCTCGTATCTTCCAAGTCGGCGACATCATATATGGTGCTGGTCAGGCTGGTATACACCAGGATATCGTTTCAATGGAAGAAGCATATTCTGCGCTGATCAGGATCAAAGCTGAAGGCGGACCCGCTAGCTTCTCGTACAAGAACTACAACTTGCCTTCACGGTACGCTTTGCAAACTGACGCATCAGGAGAGACTATGCTGAATCACGCTGAAGTGCTTCGCGTCAACGTCTCTTACTGGCTGCCCGCAACCTCTCCATGCTCTGCGTGCCTGAAGGAGTAAGTCATATACATCGGGTGTAAATTGTTGTCTGACTTGTCTTTCGCAGGGTATGAATTACGACTGGGATCAGACATACATTGTAGACGGTACGTATCGTCTCACTACGCTGAGATCGTGCTGAACTGTCTTGGCTAGGTATGACAACTATCGAGCACGCCTTACCCGTTCCCGCATTATATGACGATATCATCACGTTATATGCTCTGAGTGGTACGGGATCTACACCTACGCACATTGTGAACTATGGTGGTGCATGGGGCGAGCAATATGTGAGTGACGAAGGGTGATTTTCGCCGCTTGTATTTCAGACCGCTGACTGCTACGACGACAGGTCTGGGCCACAGAAGATATTCCAAATGATCCCAAGTATGCAATTTTCCATTCCCTCTAGTGATATGTGTTGAACGTTCTCTGGTGTAGGCTGAGACGATTCACGAAACATGACATACTCGAAGGCCTCTCGGAGTCCACGTCCAGACCGAGAAATTGTCAGTATCTCATACAAGTATACATCACTCGAAGCAGTTGATCGATTGATTATTTGTAGCATTTGCCCTTTTTAACACCTCGGAATCGACCGCGAAGATGGTACACAAGGGCCTCAAGACCCACATCGGCGCTCACGGCGAACCCCCACTTGGACTTAACTATCACGCCGAAATGTTCTTCACACAGCAAGGCGGTCTTACCAACTACGAGGTCAGTCGTTCAATTTGCGTCACAGCGGCTCTCATCGTACTAACGTTCATGAACCAGGTCGTCCGTGCTGCTACGTCTGATGCTGCGAAGACATTGGGCATCTACGAATCCTTGGGTTCACTGACTCCGGGCAAACTGGCTGACTTCCTGGTGTACCCACCTGGTGTTGACCTGCTCAACGGTGACATCAAAGCCACTAGGGACCTCAAATATGTCGTTCGAGGCGGTAGGGTCTGGGACGCAACCACAATGTCGGAAGTATGGCCTGTGAAGGGGCAGAAAGGAACCATACCCCCTCTCAACCCAGAATAGAAACCAAGATAGTTATGGAGCTTCCAAATCAAATCAAGTTTGCAGGAGATTTGCAGAAGAGCTGAGAAGGCTAGTCTTGTCCACTGTTGTCTCTTCCCAGGCTTGTCGATGCAATCATTGAGTCATGGTGCCAACGAAGCTGGTCTTGACACGTTTCGTTCGTGGGTTTGTCAGATCGTCTCCATCGTGCATGGCCCGACGTTAGTGCATGTCAACCACGGTGAATCCCATCTCCAACTTGAAGCTTTGATTTAGATTCTCATGCTGGTGCACCTCGGCGGCCTCTCGAGTCTGGTAGTCTGGTGTTACTAAGACCTCGAGTTATGGATTGTACATACACACATAAGCTATTTCTGTCAGCTGCATACACCAGTCTCCACATGATACAAGTCACAACGTACACTTTCCTGCGTCCCTTTCTCCCTGCAGTGTATATGCACACTGCTTACCTCAAACTACTATAATACGTAACCTGAAAACTACCATTCGCAGCACCTTGTTCTGATGTGGTCACTCAAATGCCCTGGGTTTGCACAACGGGTCAGTATAGCACTGATACGAGAGGTTGAAGCAAACGAACCTCAACACATTCGAACATCAAGACGCCTCGTGCATGCAATCGGGGCACCCTCTCCTTCACTTCCTCAACCTCAGATTCGAGTCCCTGGGGTTCCTGCGGGATACACGCAAACGCCCGCGCGTCCCGGAAGATGAACACAACTTTGGTCAAGTTACGTCGAGTGCTGAGGCCTTTGTCCAAAGACTCCCAGTCGAGATTCAATCCACGCAGGAAGACGAGTTTGTCATGCCTGGCAAAGCTTCGGGATACGACAAACTCAAATGTAAGCTGGGAGGTCGTAGGTGGCGAAACCAAAGCGGTGTTCAGTGTCGCAGTGACTCGTATAGTATTGTCTATTTGCGGCGCTCTGTGACCTACGCCGTGGAGGTACATAGAGAGATGTAGGCTGGTCAACACCCCGCAGGATGACAAGTTGACCTACAATCAGGTCAGTCAAACCATCTTTGCGGCGTAGAACGAACCATACCGTTTTGATATTGTCACCCAATCGATGGGAGATTTTTAGGTGTCTGAGGTTAAGAGTCATGGTCTTCACAAAGTCAGCAAAGAACCGAAGGTCTGTGGGGCGACTTGAAGCCAATTGTCGCACATGGCGCGAGGCGACCGAGCGTTTGAAAAACTCTGCAAGGAACATGTAAGGTTTTTCGGATGACCTGACAATGGAGAGGTCCTCGATGCTGTATGTTGGCGGCAGTTTCCTTCCTTCCGCTCCCGAAAGAGAGAGAAGATGCGCGGCAGGCTCTCCGTCCTCCGATTCTTGTTCCAACACAGAATGCCAAGTGAACTCAACGATATGCAAATCCAATGTCTTGACCGACGAGAACCCGCTCAAGAACTCTGTGAGGCTGCATTGTGCAGTTATGGGCTCTTCCTTCGTGTCAACGAGGAGTTCTATGTAAGTGCTTCTGAGCTGAAGCAGATCAAGACTTCTCGGGTTGTCATGAAACACAGCGCCTGCAACTCTGAGCCAGACTTTATCCAGCTTTAGGCTGACGAGGTTCGGGAAGTTCGAAAGTATGGCGCTGAGCTCGACGGAAGTAACTTCGGAGTTGTTCCCAAACTCTCCGCGCAGTACGAACTCCTTCGTGTATTGGAAAGTGTGCAGGGAGGGTCCGGACTCGAGGAAACCACGGAAGGCGGAAAGGTTATGTGAGTGGTCTTTGAGGATATCGTGAATGACAACCTTGCGAAACAGGTAGTCTCGCGCTGCTACGTGCCAGTCGTCCTGACGGGAAAGCAACGTACAAGCTGCGAGAGAG
>SGPM01000312.1:0-31966 GCA_004802725.1 Antrodiella citrinella
CAGAGCGCAGCAATCTGCGTCACCGAGGAGACGTCTACAATTATCGCTGACATCCTAGCTTTGAAAGAACGAAGTATAAGGAGTGAGTAATATGAGGTGGACGACCTGCGCCCTAGTAAGGAGTGTAGAATTCTCGAAAGTAGGTCCTGCCTGTGAAGACCTCCAGTTGTACGTATTGACTGATGTTATATACCAGCGAGGCTGGTGCCAGGTCGATCAGGAGAATGAAAAATCATGCCACCGTACATCTATGTTGCTGATCACACTGCCAGGCGTACTAAGCTAGACCCAAAATGTATACGGATACACATCCTGTCCTGCAGCATGTACAGCTTCTACTTGCGGCGAGTAAAGCGGGCAGCTTGAGCGGCACAGAGTCAGATAACGAAAAGGACGCCGCCACCGGATTCCTGGAATAGCGACGACGC
Source organism: Antrodiella citrinella (assembly GCA_004802725.1). Taxonomy (NCBI): domain Eukaryota; kingdom Fungi; phylum Basidiomycota; class Agaricomycetes; order Polyporales; family Steccherinaceae; genus Antrodiella; species Antrodiella citrinella. Next base: position 429 of record SGPM01000312.1, read on the forward strand.
TTGCATAGGTAGAGTTGATAGTTCCCACTCTGAAACGTTCAATTGGAACAGCGGGAAGTGACAGATAGTCGGGAGATCACGTTTGGGAGAACTGAAGGCGATTCACGCGACCAATCATGCCTGGCCGCCTGAGTGCGAGGCTGGAAAAGGAAAATGCCGTTCCTAGTTGGGCGTCGCGCTAGTACGTTGTCAAGGTGTGTACGAAGAGGCTTCTTTGAAGTTGATAATATGTCTACTCGCATTCAAAGTGTAATACGACGAAACCTAAGTGGTATACTCTGCTTCGATATATAATACGTCTTGTCTACGATCTCGGAACTCCCAGAGACAACCTGAGGGTCAAGAACAGAGGCTCCATTCATGAAGGGAGGCATTGACAACATTGATGAACGTGATGATTACCCGGTTCACGTCTCTCCTAGGTAAATCACTTTCCCACAGACCTCCGGGTCCCCTTCTCCCTAGCGTGTATTCGCTTTTGCGCTCGAAGGATCCACCATCTGTCGCAACTTCTGCGCCGCCCTCTTCGCGCTCTCGTGCCGATCAAACATGTCTCCAAGCTCCCTTTGCATCGCTTCGTGGATACTGAACAGCGACTGCATCTGCAGCTCCGCTTGATGGATGATCGCGTCCAAGGCGGCTTGGAAATCCGCCTTGGCTGTATCGTCGTCTTGTACGTGATCGGGTGTAATGTCCTGGGACTCCGAGGGAACCAGGGTCATGCATGCTGGTGGTAGTGTGGCAGCGAGCGGGCTGATGACAGCAAGGTCACATTCGGGTTCGGAAGAAGGGGACGCTGAGGGACGATCTTCGAAAACACGGGAGGACGATGCCGCAGGTGCGGCGATTGTAGGTGAGGAAGTCATGTGTACAAGATCTGCAGGTCGGTGAGCAATGAGACCCTCAGATACGACAGTTGGGGTGCGTACTTAATCTTTCGTCCTTCCACGTCCAATATGAACAACGATGATAGTTCATGTTGCAAGAGCAAACACTTTATGAGGAATAAGAAATCAGCGCTAAAGCCGGTGATAGACATGTCTTGAGCGTAATGCGCGTATTCCCGACATACACACCAAGTAACAAGACCGGGCACAAGCAGGTCCAGTGTCACATTTGCATGTCGCCGAGGTTCATACTTACGGGTCAAGATGCTAGAAGCCGGAACGATACATCGCTAGGCAGAGTGATCGGCGCAGTGTGTGAGCATAAATTGGACACATAAGCTGATCTGCGCCGCCTCGGAGAAGTTGTGAAGAAGTTGACATTCGGTGATCACATTGGGAGGATACACAGTTCGCACAGTTATATTCAAACCGAATGCAACTGCTCCATCCGGATAACCTGCGAGAATATCTCTAACGCCGCTGCAGGTTGGAACGCCGGCTGAAAGGGTTGTGAGTATTGGTCTCATACCAATATGAGCAATGAATCTGCGTACCACTTCATGCCCGGAAGCAAATACTCGTCTAGATCACAAATTTAGCGAACAGGGTTCATAATTTGAGTCACGTTTGGCAGGACTCACGCGAAGGAGAAGTTATCCACGTTCTGCACAGCAGCGACGGCCTCGCCATTCAAGGTCATATTGGTGAAGGGTGTTGCATGCAATGTGGCATTCCCATACCAATCCATCGCAAGGACTGACGCATGTCCGCCGAGCCAATTACAGCTTCAGAGTGAATGAGTATCAGAATCCATCGCACGAAAAGGTCATGATTTGTACTTACTTGATGTCTGCGTCTCCGGCCTAGGTCAAGCGAGGTCAGTATATTGACCGGCTCTCAAAGACGTCTCAAGTACTCACCCAGATGAGTATCTTTAGCTTTGAGTTTGCTAGAGCGGATAGCTGAGGGAGGAGAGTCCTGGCATCATCACCTGTCTTTCCAAATTGGCGGCCAGGTGCGTTCGCGCACTCCGAGTACGTTGCCTGGTATGTTTCATCAAGACTTAGCCTCTACTGTCACTAAATCAGCTCTAACCTGAGCGCCGATCTTGGCTACAATGTCTGGGTTGTGCAGGAACGTGACGTAAAACTCTGGCGGGAATGGGTTAGGTGAAGACGCATTCTGACGCAGATCGTCTGAATCTCTGTTTCCGACGGCGGGAACAAATATATTGTCGACCTGTACGCGACCAAGTCAGTCACATACATTGACAAAAGGTCAGCGCACTCACGCAGAAGTTATCCGCAGTCGAGCATATTTTGTTGCTTGTACTATTTTCTCCAGCGGCGTAGCAAGCCAATTCTTGCACTTGACATCCATTGGGGCCGAAGAAATCAGTGTTCAGCTGAGCAATGACTTCGTCGGATTGTAGCTGTCCGTAGCCGGGAGCATTTGTTGCGAAGTCCACGTAGGCTTGGTTCTGCAGCAGAGGGTCGTACCAGCCACTATTGATCGATATGAAGGTCAGGATATGTACATGAAGGCGAAATATCGACTGACTTGTTGATCATGAGAGCACTGACTTCAATCTTCTCTCCCTGCAACTTGTTCTGATTGATCAAGGCGTTCTGTTGGTCGAAATAGGTCACGAACTCAGGCCCGTAATGACCACCATAACTCTCGGTAGCGAAAATGAACCTGTGAGGCTGTGATCAGTGATATATCAATGGCGAGGAGAACAAAATGGGCGTACTCTCGAGATTGGAATTTCTGGAACTCAGTACTTTCAAACAAGACCTGGAATGCCTGCCAAACGGGTGGTGCGGCGGCGAAAGTACTGTTCACTGTGACGTCTCCAGTAGAAAAGCCGGTTCCGACGGGCTGGTCAATGTATAGCACTGTATCACGAGTGAGTAAGCGAAAAATTGTTACGAACGGGGTTTAACAACTCACTGTTGCTGATGTTGTTCCAACTGCGAAGGATCAACCCCTTAGTAAGGTTCACAGAGTGTGAACGACGGTCTGTAATTACCTGAAAGGGTTCAAAACTGTCGAATTTCCATCGGGATTGACATGGCATGGTCCGTTCTCTGCAAATTGATGTCAGCTACATTCCTCTGATCAAGCGCAGATTACCTTGGAACAAGCCAATCATGGAAGAGCATCCAGGACCACCATTGAGCCTGTCTAGCGGGTGAGTCTCTGCGTCGAACAAGCGTATAGACATCATCACGTACCAGAGTGTGAACGGCGCCGTTTCCGAGTTATTTCTAGCTTCGAAGAACCAAAACCACTAGATAGAAAAGGATTCAGCATATGCACGCGCAAACAGGTACCTAGCAGGTGCGCTCACCAATGACATATTCGTCCCCACGTCAATGTACCCGGACAGCTGCTGTACACCGGGCGTGGTTTCGCATACTCCAGAATTTTTGATGAAGCGTAGTGTCACGTTGTCTTGCAGTTGAGATGTAAACACTGTATGAGAAGGGACCAAAGATTGAGATGTGAGATCCTGAGCATTGGTAGAGGGCGCAGCATCGATGGGTGCAATGAAGGCCAACAAGGCCAGAGTAAGGGTTGTGAAGAACATGTGTCCCAGCTTCCTAGCACTGTGGCAAGCCGGGCGAGTCCTCGCGCGGAAGGTTAGCTGACAAGGACGAGGACGTGCTCCCGCCCCCAGAACATGGGCTTATATCGTTTGCTGACCCCTCTGCTGTGCAACCTGCATCAGAATCTCCGGGACGCCTGCAGCAGAGCTATAGATAAGCGGGGGAGAATGTCCCTCATGCCCGGAAGCTGAGAAGCTGAAAAGGGCGGTAGTGTCTCACGTGGACGAGCTGGAGCACGCGAGCGACGCATGCGAAGGTCTGAGTACCGCATGTCGCTGCAGATACGCTCGCATGACGAAGGGAATGAGAGAACATCTCCGAAATGACCCTGGTCGGACAGAATCAGTATTTGTGTGGCCACACATATCCACCGTGGGCGCTTACCATTCTAGTGGCTAATTCGTGCCTGGAGCCCATGACATCAGACTCTGCAACCTTATGTGGTCAGCTCCTGAGAATAGGGTCATGTAGGTATAAAAGATGACCATCTCTCTGTCTCGACTCACTATGTTCTCTCGAACAACCACCATCATCTCTCGTCGTACCGCAGCACCTAGACTCAGCGCATTCCACGACGGACGAACCATGTCCCAAAAGACCCTCTTCCAAGCTATCAAAGAAGACCACGAGGAGGTACGTTAGAGCACGATACGCTACTGCAAATATGTTCACAGCTCACCAATCCTGAGACAGATGTACGAATATCATGACCAGTATGAACGGGCACAAGATCGCAACGACGTCGACGCTCAGGCCAGATGGGCACGTCAGCTCACATGGGAGATTGCCCGTCATGCCGTGGGTGAGGAGATTGTCGTGTACCCTTTGATGGAGAGACACCTCGGTGCAAAGGGAAAGGAGTTAGCAGACCACGACAGAGAGGAACACCTGGTAAGCTTCAGAATGCAATGCGAAAATGCACATCAGTCATCTCATGCATTCCGTCCATGCAGCAAGTCAAAGAAGAGCTGTACAAGCTCGAGCAGCTTCAACCGGGCACCGAAGAGTATCATGCTCTCATGACGAAGATGATGGCCACTCTCCATCATCACAACGACGACGAAGAGATTAAGGATTTGCCATTACTTGAACCTAATATCGGAGAAGACGCAAGTAAGCAAGCTGCACAAAGCTTCAAGACGACAAAGAAGTTTGTACCCACTAGGTAGCGTACAACGCAGTCACCATTTTGAGTAGCCATGAGTAGTCAGCTTACACCGAGCCTCAGGTCGCATCCAAGTGCCCCTAATCAACCGCCACTCGAAACTTTCGTTGGCTTCCTGACAGCCCCGATTGACAAACTGAAGGACATGTTCGCTCAATTTCCAACGGCAGAGGAGAAAGAGGAAGCGAAGCAGGAGTTGGAAGGGAGGGATCACGATGCGAAGGCTGGAAGAAATAAAGATCGGGCCGGGCCTGAGTGAGATCATTAACATCCATGGGCATGAAGCTCGAATTGAGAATACGGATGGAGTATTGTTTCTTGTACAGTAGTAGTTGACGAGAAGAAAGACGAAGCGAACCTTCCAGCAGAAAACCTAACCTTGATTTCGGGTTACTATTTTCCCACGCGTGCGTCGTGGTCGACGACGGCGGCTGTCTTTACTTTGTTTCTTGACCAGCACCGTTCCAATTCTGACGACCGTGAACCGAGCGACAAATGGAGCAGTATCTGTGATTTCGGTCCCCCACCACCTGTGCGGGTACTCTGTTTGATCTCTCTGCTTTCTTGCTTTCCTTCGCACTGTCGACGATGACTACTTTACTGCCGTCGACGCCTCGCATTGCTCTCTCATCGTCACCAAGAGCAGTGCTCAGAGACGTCAAGAACCAGCCAATACATACTGGTAGACTTTCTGTTACTCCAGCCTCCGGCAGACGCAAGACTTTGCTCTCGGTGCCTACACCAAGTACCGGAGCTCAGACTCTGAAGACACCTATCCATTCTCGCCGCCATTCCTCTGTGACACCTGGAGAAGCGGTTCAAACAGGATGTATCTCGCGTCTCTCCCGGAAATCCACCTATGGTCGTCGTAGCTCTATACCCAAGTCCCCGATGCTTGCCTTTGGTACAGTGACACCGTCCGCAAGGAATGCGCTAGAGGTCCCTCACACACAACCTCGGCCTGGTACTTCCCCCAAAACAGGATATAGAAGTTACGGAACTGTCTTACGTCCTCAGAGCCTCAAGAGGCATGAAGCCCTGAAGACCAGTGGTGCCGCGACATTCACCATCCCAGCTTGCGGAATGGTTTTACCTACTCCTGTCCGGACGTCCTTGGCTTCTCCCGGGAATGTATCGTTAGCCACGCAGTCTCCTTGCGTGTTCGGACCGACGTATGTTCGTCGCAGCTCTATCCCAACATCGCCTTTGGTTGCTCTGTCATCTTTGCGTACGACACCCGCTGGCCCGCCCCGTACTCCGAGGTCTCGCTTGAAGTTGCAGGCGACGTATGGCATCAAGGGGGCTTCTACTGTGGCGACCACTAGCGAGACTGTTGACCTCACCAGCGAGCTCTGTCATATAGAGAAATGCCCTCAAGCATATCCCGCCAGGCTCAGCTCTGACTATTCCGCCACACTTGCACTGAAGCCCACCGGTGCTGGTCCTGATGCGACATCCTTATTTCTTAGTACAACCTCGTTTACCGCACTCAAGACTCCACGTTTTCCTCGCGACGACACCTGCGTTTTGCCTACCGTAGCTATCACCGGCGATTCCCCGTCCTTCTTACTCATGGAGACCCCCTCCTTTGTCGCGCTTCGCAGTTCATCGAAAGCGTTCTTTTCGCCACCCACTTATTACGATCTGACTCCGAGTCGAGGCTCGTCGAACGTACACTCAGGCGACAACACGAGGCTTCTTTACCCTTTGGACGAAAACGAAAGCCTTTGTGCCACTCCGCGCAATGAGGCTAATCAAGACCTTGATAAAGGACTCTTATACGCGCCGGACACAATTTTCGCAAGCCAAAGAGGATGCGTCCCCTCTCAAAGCCGTTCTCTCCACTCGTTGATGAGTGCTTTAGAGCAAGCCATTCCCTCTCTTGGACGGTCTCTCTTCTCTGAGTCCCCTAGCGCCGATACAGAACTCGCTGGTATCGAGGACTATTCATTCGAGGTAACTATGCCACGCACGCCACAACCACTCCCACAAGACCAGGATACGGACGCGCAGACGATGGATGAGGGGAAGAGGAACACGAATAGGGATACGTTGATGTTGTTGGACGAGTTTGAGATCCTGGCCGCGGAGACGAAGACGCTGCCCGTCCCCAGAGCACCGTCTCTGTCGCCCACGGAATGGCACGCTGTTCTGAGTCGTATCGAGGACAAGAAGTACGCGCGGGAGATATTGGACGAACTCTCCTTAGCCCCATCCGTATGTCCACATGTGATATTTCCTCTCCTGACGCGACTTATGACCTTTGCAGGATTGTACCGAGTCAAACGACGGCCATTCCGACGACAGCCATGGCACCGACACTTGTACAGTCACTAGTAGACCTTCGATTGATTCTGGACGTACCGAATCCCCGCCCGTGACGCCTCTCGATCCATTTTTCCCGCCTATCGTCCACGTCAGCTCACCTCTCAGCGAAGAGGTGGAGATAATCATCGCTTTCCCTCCGGAGGAGGAGCTAACGGTGGAGAAGTCGAAGTTCGCTTCGCAGGCTCCGGATGACCCGTCCACTCGAGCTCCTTCCCCTCTACCGTCTCGTTCGTTGAATTCGTCTACACCCACACCTAGAGCATCAATCATTCCACGTTCTTCTCCAATGATACGACCGTCCACCGGGCTGCGATCCGCATCCTCACCCTCGCCCTACCCTCATACGCCTCATAGCGCGATTCCTAGATCTCCGGGATTGCTCTCCGCGACAACGCGTACCCCTCTTCATCAAATCCATTCCTATCCTGACGGTCGTTCACGCTCGCCTTCTCCTGCGCCCTCTTCTACACGCACCTCCAATGAGCCAGCGTTATCCGCTACACCCGCAACTGCGACGGGATTGAGGCGACTCTTCAAACCGAGACAATCCGCTCCCTCGGCGTTCGCATCTCCACTTGCTGGTGTGAGCGCGGGTGTGAGTCGGATGAAGAAGTTCATCCCGACGCGATTAGAGAAGAAGGTTACTGGGTGGGGTGATTCGTTCTTGGATATGTGAACCCACTCCCTTCTGGTTTCTTTATTTCTGCGTTTCTGTTCTGTTCACTGCATCCCTTTCTCTTCGTTCCTTGCACAACCCACTGTTATTGTATCCGCTCCTTGGCGTCGACCGCTAGCTTCTGTCCTGTGGCGACACCATGATCCATGTGTCTCCCCCTCCACTCTCCCTCGCCCTTGTTCTTGGTTTCTGTATGTTTTAATATCTCGGGTTTGTTCTTTCGTAGTCGCTCATTCCTACACGTTGTATGATGTTGTTTGTACCTATAATGTTGCAATGAATGTTCCTATATTCCATGTATCGTTGAGCAACTTGAACGTCCGTTAGCATCGTCCAACCACTGCTCATCTATGAGCGAGTGTCATAGTATCGCTAGTACCGCATCGTGCTCTACGTTTTCATAATCGCCGTTTTGCTTGCTCTAGTTCGTCTCTGAAGGCCCTAGACCTCTTGTGTCAGCCTCGACTGTGGCTGACACCACGACGAGTGGTGGTCAGTCTGAATCGCAACGTCCAGCCTACTTAAACCACTCCTGCCCGCCCTTCTCTCCTTCTTCACAACCACCACGATCCCCGCCATCCTATCGACAACCCACTCTTCTCTGTCTGATCCGTCTTACCGGTCTCGGGGCCTCTCGAAGGCCTCTTGACAGACGGCACGCGCCTCGGGCTGTTCATCGTCCCCTTAGCCGGTGTCTACACCCTGAGTGGGACGGTGGTCTCTCGAATCACGCCTCTGCAGTCTGCGCCTCAGGGCGACGGGGTTCCACGTCTGTGTATTGAAGGGGGTGAAAGACTCGATGAGGAAAAATCATGACTGCTCGTACATAGCTTTTCGGGGACGTTTTATCGCGCAGGTTGACGTTCATTCCTCCCCCCGTTTTACCCCAGTTGCTGTTTTACCTCCCCGCTTGGCCTCTTTTGTGTTCTGGCCACTTCGCTCCTCCCTTTCTTTCTTCACTTTCTCTGCTCTGGTTCTTTCGGTCTTCGCAGTGGCGGAGGCGGATGACTAGGCAGACAAAAGCGGAGGGTTTCGTGTCGGTTTGGTTCAAGTTAGCCGCGTCTGTTACGGTCGCGTAGTGTCACGGGTTATGTCACCATTGTCACACACTAAGGTCATGCTCTTTTACGGTCACGGTGCTGCAAGCATCGTGGCAACTTGTATGTACTGACAATCGCGTTGATCCATAACCTTCAGCTTGAGAGTACACGAGAGTCCTCGCTATCTGCATCACGAGAAGCTGCCCTGTCTTCTGGCCCAAGAATTCCACTTCCGATTCGCCTGAGCCATTCAAGCAGTGAATGGTGAGTATTTTATCATTTGTTCTTCGGCGGACAGTGGTCCTGCGCATGCGCACGGCTGCGATATAACGTCGGTTGTATATCTTTGACCAAACTCAGAGCTACTGTATACTGGCAGTGCAGGTAAATGAGAAGATCGACTCGGCCTTTCTGTCAAGTTCATCATGAAATGATCAGACCGAGCCGACGATCGATCAGCAGACTGCAGCAGGTATGCATATGCTCATTATTATTTAATATTGCCATTCTTCATGATACTGACTTTCGTTTCGTTCCTATCAGCTCTCCTGATTCTGAACGTGTGATTGTCAACCGATTGTCACCTAAATGACATGAGTTTACAACGCGCATTGTCTCGGAGCTCAGATACATGATCTCTAGCACGAATCTCCTGCGACTTTGACATACAGAAACATGCCAAGATCGTACCCAAAGCCGCACCGTATCTTGTGTAAGTAAGTATGCTGTACACCGTATTCATCAATGAGTTGCTGTTTGCCAGCCTCCGCAATGACCGCACTCGGCTGGTGCGGCGTGAGATGATATTAGGGTTAGGATTTATCGATGGCGATCGCCGAAGCGAGAGAGGTAGATATACGGGCCCGCCGCTTCCTCTCCTGACTCTAACCAACACTCTCAAGTACTTTCCAACGTCTCTTATCCACTCGCACAGCCTACGTTCACGACCTTTGAACGATGTCTTGGCAAAGTGAGCTCCCCATCGCTACATCCGAAGGTTCCGTTCGCTGATCTGTAGCGTGTATCACCAGCATACGTTGATTCCAGCCTCGTCGGCAGTGGCAAGATCGCCAGGGCTGCTATCCTCGGACAGGCCGGTGGTGTCTGGGCAACATCTGCTGGATACAATGTGCGTCGCGCTGTCCTTATCATAAGTCCATGATGTCTGACTGCGCTCTTCGTGCGCCCGCTTCAGTTGTCCGATGAGGAGCAGAAAGCGATCGTGCATGCGTTCAACGATCTCGAGGGTGTCCGAACCAAGGGTTTCCGGGCTGCCAACCGGAAATTTTTCACATTGCAGGCTGTTGAGGGTGGACGAAGTATCTATGGCAAGATCGGGGTGAGCTTATCCGGATTATACTGGGCTTGCGTGTACTGATGGCTTCTGTGTACAGGCTGACGGTTGTATCCTGGTGAAGACAAAGCAGGCAGTCTTGGTGGCGGAATATGCGGCTCCCACTCAAGCACCAGAGGCAACTCCGGTTGTGGAGACCGTTGCTGATTGGCTCATTGCCGCAGGCTTTTGAGAGTATAGACGAGTTCGTTACCGGAAGTATTCAAGTCGATTGTATTTTTGCTTGCCCCAGGAGTCTTCAGCCACCATGTGTTCAACTCGACAAGGTTCTCGCCTGTCGTCTAATCTGCATCGTTTGTATAACCGTAACCTTACATAAAACCCGCGAGCAAAGTGCTGGTTCTAATTCTGTGGCGAACATTGCAAATTGTCGGATTTAATCCTTCTTTTTATCATTTATCTCCTTGTACCACGACCACCTCATGCACGTACACTTACGGCCATCCGTATTTTCTCCTGATCATCCCAAGGTCACCGTGGACCGGTGTTCCTAATGTCGTATGCATCTAATCCATGGCTGCTACAGCCAGTCTCAGCGGAACTCACCATTCAGTACAAGGGCCACCGCGCTTCAGAAATGTCTGCTGCTTCTCGGGATGGTTTCCTGCACCCTGACATCAACCAGAAATGTGAAGGAGATCTCCTCTATTTGGATTTTCCTAAAGAACTGGTCACAATAGACCCTGTGCGCTCGTTGACAGTCACATTCATTCTTGTTACGGGAGGTACACAAATGAAAGTTCGTTGGTCAGGGGATGCACTCCAGAAGGGCTCTGTGCGTGTGATGCTCGTTGATCTCTGTCGACCTCAAGCTCATGATTTCTTTCACGATATACAGAGTCTTCTTCAATCACTACGCCATGCAGTCGGAATGGCAATGACCAACGGCAATGGTTTGGCAGAGTCCAGCATGTGCGTGCATTCCGTAAAACCACTTATGATGATGACTTACACTCCTTCATTTGCTGCAGCTCGCGCTTGCGATATAATGAGAAGTATGTAACCACCTGAATATCCTTCACCTCTATGTTCAAACAACACTCCTTCAGCGGCATGAAATTGAAGTCCGATGAATTACTATGGCTTCAAGTTGCTCCCAAGCCCCCTCCGGTCCTGCTGTCTAGTATATCAGCGGATAACTGGCAAGCTCGTCCGCTTAGTGCGAGAATGGAACCTCTTCCTAGGAGCATACCGCTGCTGGATCGCATGCTCACTAGTAGCACCGTTGTCGCGGCTGCAAGTCACACACAAACACATCCTGCTGCCACCATTCCCTCAATGATTCTACCACCAATGGAACGCTCCGAGAACGGTGTACCTTCCTCCTCGAAGGCTACCAGGCCGACGTCCAGAAGTCCTACGACGTATCCACCTTCACGCCCGATGTATGCGCATATGAACGCCCCCATTCAAGTTCAAGAACAGCAACAACAACCTGCAGTGACGCATGAGCCACGTTCTTCAGCGGCGTCCCCAATGACCAGCGAGAAGACCCCCTTTGGTTCACCCTCTGATCTGTCTACTGCCACCCTGTCGTCCCTGCTCAAGTCTTCTCAGATGATGATCACTGCAGAACCACCCTCGCGGTCCGCAATACTGCGAACACCGATCTCACGTCGTAGTACTATCGCTACCGCCCAACCGATACCGTCTTCGTCAACGCTGACACCCGCAACTGCGCCGAATGCCTCTCCTTCATTGCCGAAGTCACCTTTCACCCATCGTGCTACTGTTGTTGCCGCCCAGCCAACGCCGTCGTCGTTCACATTGGAATCCAACAATGTGCCTACTGCTCCCTCATCGCAATCTGCGAAATCCAGACCGGTTATCTCAAGTCGTAACAGTATCCCTACCACTCAATCAACCCCGTCTATGTCAAACTTGGGGTCCACAGCTGCGCCTACTGCCTCTTCCTCATCGCAATCACTGAAAACGAACCCGAAAACGAAATTCTCACTTCACCCCTCTATACCTGACACGCGGTCGCCTTTGTCGCGTCGCGGCACCAAAACTGCCGTTCCGCCAATACCGTCTCCCTCAAACCTGGCTTCTCCGCCTGCTTCTCCCGGAATTGGGAGTATCCATGGATCGCCTCTCTTGTCTAGAGCGACCACTGTCTCTGATCCACGGCGATGTCCTCAATTATCCGTCTCCACGGGCCAAGTTGCGAACGGTGCAGCGTCTTCCACCAATCTCACGCCGCTAGGGGGGGAAACCTCTTCGCCCGTTGAGTCAGACTCAAACAGTGACGCTTCAGCCACAAGAAGACATACGCGCCGCAGAGGCAGGGGTGCGCATACGAAGACACGGCTACCCAAGTCGAACTGTCCTGCTACACCTTCATTGCAGATGCAGGAGATAGATGGTCATCACGGATCAAACGCACGGACTGTTTCTGAAAATGGGGCAACACCGTCTACTCCTTCCATGAGTGTTTCCCGTACCATGTTCTTGAATCCGTATAACCGTGGAGCACAGGTAAGAAGATCAAGACACGTTGAGTTTATACGATGTTTACAGTCATCCAGACGTCGGGCTCCGCCCTTCCGCCAAGTTCCCACTCTCCGCTGTTTTCAGAGTCACTGTCGACTTCCAGCTCGTCCACGGCTCCCTCAACTCCATTGACAGATTCGAACAACAACAATCTTGCAGGTGCCATCAGTAGCGCTTCGACGAAAAGAAAGCGAGAGGTCGAAGTGCCTGCGGCAGGCAGTGGTGCCGAGAACCAGGAGCGACCCTCCTCCGCAAACGATCTGCCAATATCTAAGCGTACACGGTCCACTTCCGCTGCGCCTGCGAGAACAGAAGAAGACGCGCAAACGATTGCATGTGAGTCTGGTTCGCGATGTGACCCAAACACCTGGCTGACCAAGTGTCGTTCTAGCTCTGCAGGATCGTCTCACTGAAGAAAGATTCCAAAAGACCCAAGCACAGAAATCGCATACCCGTCTGCATCGTCGACACGCCGAACTACGGGCAATTCTTGCGAGCGAGCAGGATCGGGCGAACCATGCGTTAAATATCCTGCGTTCAGATAATAGTCAGCTGCAGAGAGATCTCATGAATGAACGTGCTGCTCATGCTGAAACGTCGTCAAAGTGGGAGGAGGAATCTCAGAATGGACTCAAGCTACAGGACGAGTTGGACGAGGAGCGGAAGAAGACAGTGCGGGCGGAGGAGCGGCTGGCCTACGAGAAAGAGGCTCGCGAGATCGTCATGAAGGACGCGGCAGATACTCATAAGGAGCTGCAGGACATGAAGGAGACGCGTGCGAGGGAGAAGGAGGAGCATGACCAGCGGTTGACGGCGGTGGAGAGTGCGAAGGACGAGCTAACGGCGGCCCTACAGCGGGCTGAAAAGGTTCTCGCCGACGTTGGGCGGGAAACGGAGGATCCGTTCATAGTGCCAGCTATGCTGAAGGCATTCGAGAAGATATCCTACTTTTCTAGTGACGCGATGTCACCCACATCTACGAGGTAATGTTTGTGCGGTATTTGGACAGGGTCATGCATGTTACTAATACTAACTTAACTAGTAGAAGGGCGGCTGTCTCTTCAGGCACGGATACCATAGAACATGGCTTATAATCCTACCGTATCAACCTATACTCCTTTCCCTATCTTTGACTACTTGTTCGCTATGTACGTGTAAGTGTATGCAGGAGGTGGATTCACTGGATTGTACTGCATCCAAGTCCGGGACTCCGGGCCACCCGACCCGAGAATCACAAAAGGGAAGCTCCGCCATTTATACATTGACCGTACCATCACAAGAGCTAGCGCGTGAGGACGTTTCGGGTACTTCCGTGGGTGAGGATTGCCCCTACCCACTCGTTATTCCTTTTCAATCTCTTCTAATCTCTTCCCACTCGATGTTCCCCGTCAATACTTCCAGTAGCTGAAGTTTTCACTATCGCCCGCCTACGTCTTTTCATTACTGCTACGTCGAGCAGCCGTCAACTCGGATTCAGAGGATCCGGATTGGCTGGGAGGGCAATACTCCAAAGTAAGTAATGCGGCCTTGCGTATCACTTCAAGTTGAATCTTTTTCTTTGCTTTCAAGATGGTGTATCTGCTCCGTATCCAAATGTTCGGTGATCAAGCACGAGAGTTGCTCACAGACGAGCATCGTCCCGGACAACCACGGCACCCTGAAAGGCTTGATCGTGTACTCAGAACGCTCTCTATCTCGAAGCCCGACAGGGTGCGCCCTGTGTTCAAGAGCGGATTTTTCCTGTGCTACTACAATGAAGAGAACGCCGTGCGTATTGTCGTCGGTTTACCCACTCTCTTGCGCGTGTCTATGTGACGCTTTGACGCGTGGGCTTGCGGCCATGTCATGCCCTCATGTGCCTCAGAATCTGGTGGGGTTAAGGTCAAATGACTGGCTCATGATGTCCACGTGGCCCACGGGAATTCGCGCCTGTCTTTGCGGATGTATTGAACTTCTCACTTCACTCTCTAGGAGATTGTTCGTGAGTTGAAACGAAACATAACCTTCGATGACAGCACGAAAAAGATATTTGACGAACTCTGCGTGTAAGCATTTTCCACGTGTCGTCGTCGTACCTGGGTTGCTGACGCGTCCCTGCTAGAGCATATATGCTACTGACTGTCGTGTGAGTGCACATGAGAGCTGCTATCAGCAAAATGCGACTCATGAACGTCACGAAACAGAGGTGGCACCGGCACAGTCTTTGACTCACGGTTCAAACCTCGACCATATCGCAGGAGATCCCGGTCGGCGTCACCTCGACCAGGACCTTCGTATCACAAGTATTCTAAGAATGATCGCGAGCGACATCGTCTTCCCCCCTCTCGGCAACCCACTTTGGACAACAAACAATGGGAAAGACCTCCAGTAATGGCTGGCGTGACTCCAAGCTCGAGTTTGTCTAGTTTGCAACCAGGGTCAATGGGTTCGATAGACGATGCAGTCGCTGTGCTAGCAAATCCTACCGACACTATGATGAACGCCTTGAAGGTTCTGCAAAACTCTGCGACGATGCAAGCTCTCATGAAGAAAGAATCCCAAAATGAGGTGAGAATCTCAACGAACGTGCGGGACTTCTTGTTTGTTGATTCAATGTTCTGGTTTAGGTTATCGTGAAAAGGGAGGAAATGGAGGCATCGTTGGACTCCATACCAATCACGTCAGCGCCAGAGCCTTCTCCGCCAAAGCGACTGAAGGTACAGCGGGATCGATATGCAAGTTCTAGGGTCATACAGCCCGCTTCATCATCCAGCCGCACTTCTGACCAGGATTGGCATGCATCCAACGGTCATTCTACATCAAGCAACGATGCGTCGAACCGTCAGAGTCGCTCGTTTCCTACGGAGCTTAAAGGGACGGCTGCAAAGAGCTTCCAGCGGCAGAGTGATGAGGAAACAACTTTGGGTCGACAACTGCAGGACATTCGGCGCCAGATGACGGCTCTGAGGGCGCAAGAGGACAGTCTGATTGAACGCTTGAAAAAGATCAGCCCGTCTGCTGTTGCGGCCCAGTTGAGCTCGGCGGAGAAGACGAAGGAAAGTAATTCTATTGCGCTCTGTAAGTCTTCCATTTTGATAATAATACGTGCTGTTGGTACTGACGGCAGCACATAGCCGATCTCGAAACGGAGAGAGAAAAGCGTAAACGAGCGGAGGAAGTCTGGGAAGACGCACGCAAGGAATACCGAGCTCCGTTGGTCGTCCCCGCCATGCTCGATGCATTTGAGAAGCTCGCACAGATTGCTGGAGACGCACTTATCTCGACGTCAAGCTCAGCGTCATCTACTGCATACGCACCGTCGGAGGCGAGTCACTCGCAAGCCAGCAACAGATGGGGTCCGAGGAAACCGATCATTTGAAGGTGGTCTCACTGTTGAAGTCGTTGAAGTCGTCCGTACACACATAGCCATACTTATACCCCTGCATTCTCCCCATCGTTCCATATATCATGCCCACTGTAATGTTTTCCATACATACTCATACTCGCATAGTTGGAGGTGTTTGGGCAATTCGAAGTCTCAGGTAGTAGTAGTTGGTGTTCAACCTCAACGTCAAGTCGTTGACATCGCTTGTATTTGTCGACGTACCAGTTTCCAAGTCTACAAACGCTGTAGAGGATATCGTGACTCTGCTTGAAGCTTGTGAAGTTCTGTTCCTAGTTTGGGCGGAACCATCGACATCCGGCGGGTCCCGCCCTATTTATAATTATGGCTCTTACGCCATGTGGGACCAAGTTCGAATTGTGGATCGGTATCCCCTGCCGCTCTTGGCTTCCCACCACCATCACCTCACCACCGACAAACAGTAACAGCAATGCCTTGGGACGTTATCAAGTTGAATGACGGTACGTTTGAGTTGTTACAGGTGTAGCGAAGACGGAAGAAGTTGACTATGTTCGCTTTCTAGGCAACGTTATTCCCAAGATTGCGTTTGGAACGTGGACTTTAGGAAATGGGCAGCAAGCAACGGATAACGTTGACCAAGCCATTGATGTTGGGTTCACGCACATTGGTTAGTCTAGTCGCTCTAGTTTTACGACCATGTTCACGTCAATTTGAATTGCTTCGTTAGATACCGCTCAGTCATACCGGAACGAGGCAGAGGCTGGTGTAGCTATTCACGAGAGCGGCCTTGCTCGCGAGGACCTTTTCATCACTACCAAATATTCTGGTTTGAATGGCTTAGATGTTGAAACATCCATTCAGAACAGTCTGCAGAACGTGAGTCGCATAAGCTGCCCGCATGGTTCTTTACTGAATGATATGAGTAGCTCGGTGTCAAATATGTCGACTTGTATCTCGTACACCACCCTCGACTTGCTGTACCCGATATACCGACTCTATGGGCAAAGATGGAAAAAATCAAGCAGGACGGGTTCGCGAAGTGAGTCTCACGCTCAAGTATGTGCTTAAACGAGAAGCTGACGCCATATGACGCTTACAGGAGCATCGGAGTGAGCAACTTCGAGATTGAGGACCTTCAAGTTCTGCTCGCGTCGGCCAAAATCAAGCCTGCCGCTAATCAGGTATGTCCTCCATCTTCCATACTTCTCTTTGAGCATTCATGAACATTCTGGAATGAATGTTTGTCTCCAGATTCTCCTTCATCCCTACGTCGTCAGCCGTCAGTCAACATTAGTGCAATTCTGCCATGACAATGGGATCGCCGTAGAAGCCTATAGCGCCTTGATGCAAGTTTTCTTCTATCTCCGTCTGCTCAAAAGCATCTTTTGACGACCTCGTGCAGCCCTCTTACTAAGCGGCCAGGAGGCCCTGTCGACGGTCCTGTAAATGACATTGCTACCAGGCTTAACGTGAAGCCCGAACAGGTCTTGCTGGCTTGGGCGAGTGCCAAGGGTGCCATCGTAGTGACGTACGCCCACAAATATTGCTTACGCACTTCGGCACTGCTCATACCTTTCTAGCTCAAGCACAAAGAAGGAACGACTCGAAGGCTACCTCGACGCGGGAGACATCAGTGTGTACAATCATTCTTCCATCGAATGACTAACACTTGCTCACGCGTGTTGTATTTGGCAGAACTCACGCCCGAGGATGTCAGCGCCATCGACAGCGCGGGTGTGGCGGGAGCCAGATGTATGGTAGTCCGCAGCACGCTCAAGAGATTGGTCGTGGTCGCGCTTGTCGGCGCAGCTGTCCTCGGAACTTGCGGGTATTTCGGTATCGACGTTTTGTGACTCGACGTCCGGACTTAGTCGACTCATGATGAGTGCAAATGTATTGAGTAACATCTTGATTCATGTAGGTGGACGTAGGTTGTATCCAAATAAAATTGGCAGATTGCTATACTCCCTGCGCGCTGTTCAAGTCTATGGTTGAACAGATGAAAAACTGCGCCCTAATCCATGGTCAGGATCCGAACTGCATTGAAGAATCATGTTCTCCGAGGCAATGAGGCTATTCCGGAGAGAACAACGCGTTGTTTTTGCATATTCACAATCCCAAAGAAATCAGAGTGCGGTCGCGGTCCAGTTGAACGTGAGATCATCGAACCAATTTCACCGTAGCTTGGTGAGATGAGGATGCGATAAGAATTCCTTTGCATGAGGCTCCGACGAGGCCGTTGCAGTCGCCTGTCTCAGCTTCTAAGGCTGTGAAGCCTTCAGCGTTGATAGCAAATGGTTAGAGACAATGCAACGAGTAGTAACGTTGAAAAGTTTATTGATCCCGGAGAGACGTACTGTTACATGCAGCCTGAGTGACACTGACACGAAAAGTTATAAGCTTTTGACGTAAAGAAGCGCACGACGCAAACACGAGATATCTTCGCCTCTCACGTCTTATGAAAGGAAGTAATGCTCAGACTCTGTAAGATATCAATGGCGTGCGCATTAGAGCTCAAGAAGATAAGACTCGGAAGCGTGAGGGTAACGTACATTCACCGAGAGCAACAAAACACGCGCCGACAACGCGCTCGCTAAGAGACTGTCGCGATAGATAATCTTTCGGTGACCGAGATAAGGACGTGAAAATTTGAAAGCTTGTAGCTTGAAGAACGGAACGGAATGCCAAATAAATCGTGTCCCTCTCCGGACGGCGAAACGCGACTGCATCAAAACACGCGTTGGACGCGTTGTGGTTTTCTTTGCCAATCCGACACTGAGCCTGATCTTTCGGTCCACCATTGTGTTCTGCTGTGCTAGACAGTATTGAGCTTTCTTTCTTGATCCCCGGAGTCTGCAGCTTCAATATATACACGTGTAGAAAGAAGAGAGGCTCGTACACATCCAAAGAGGAAATGGATCTGGACCGTGCTATCGAATCGCATGCAACGAAGTTCGGAATCCCCTACACATTCCGCCCACGTTGCTCATTATCCCGCACCACTGGAGTAAAGATACCATGTCGGAGGAGTGAATCATCGGATAGATGAGAGAAGGAGCAATGGAGAGCACGATCGCATTCATTCGTAAAAAACGAGCTGTGGCTAAAGACAGATGAATGTCGTCATCGTCGTTCAACGATAGAAACGCTTGGGTAAATCCGGCAAGACGATGCTTCGGCGAACACTTTCAGACTGAGCAGAGTTGGCCGAAATGAGATGTATGAATGTATGCTGACGATGAATGAGGTACTCACCTAGGCCTTGTGTTATGAGGACAATACACCTTGCCTTACATCATCTCCCAGGTCATCCAGCCCAGATGAATGATAATTCAGCAAAAGAAATCGATGACGGGAACGCCACCCCCGGATGAACAGATTGAGTGTTCGGGACTGTGCTGACTCGGGTCGGAGGTGACCACGACGCAGGGAAGGCTGTGAGAACCAAACACTTTCTCAGGGACACGACCAGCGGAGTGAAGAGCTTATCGATGAACAGTCCACGATCTTTGCATCGTCCATCGACGAGACAATGGAGCTCAGAAAGCATGTCGGCACCGGAGAGAAGGTATGTCGAGAGACGCTGGATCCTTGCCTGCTCGCAGAACCTGAACGTCACCACAGCCCTAGTTGAACGCATGGCGGAGGATACGAGCGGGCGAGGAGAAAAAGAACAGGCCGAACGGCGCAATTGCCTCTTTATATTTAATATAAAACCAACGGGCTTTTGACCATCGGGGCGTGTTGTCAGCGTGCTAGAGCAGAGATGGTCTTGTGATATCACACGAAGTGGATTTCACGATCGACAATAGAGCAATTATTGAATGACGGAAGGGTCGCATTGCCGTGCCTGCCTTCTTCGGACTCCATATGTGTGCATACGCAGTGGATTGCAGCAACACCAAGTATGAAGGGCATAAGGTCCGAGCCGACATGAGAGAATTTGAGAGAATCCTGTGGATCACTGTGGGGAAGTAGACAAGGGTTTGCGGGGCGAATGCGCGTACATGCCATTCTGAATAATAAGCTGGGGGGTATTATGTAGCATGACCTGAAAGAGAACGGAGATGAACACGATTGAAGACCGAGTGAGTAAGAAGTGACATGACTGAGGCGTAACCGGCAAAAAGAGTAGACGTAGCGCAGCTGCTGATCAAGGTTATAGAGCAAAGTCATCCCGTACTGACGGGTGAGAGCCTGCAGGAGGGTATCACGGACGCTGCTGTGAAATTCTATCAGCACCTATAGTGGCCGACATCACGACGTCGGCCTGGTCAATTCCGTATGGTCGAGTTAGATATACCCTCGGGAATTATCTTGGTATGGCGCCGAGTGCGTGTGGGACATACGTGGGCACCCGACGTGATACGGTTTGTACGTGAATTGTTCCGCAAGAATGGAAACTTGGAAGGGATCTGAGGCGCAACCCTTGTACATCTGGTGGGCTCTAAAGTAGCGGTGGGGGTATCATGAGAAAGAATCAGGATCAGATGGTTTGAGCACAGGGCCAACAGGGACACACACCGAAACGTAACCTTGTGTTCTTTAGACACCTCACTTGAGCCGTATAAATAAGGACCGGGGGACTGTGGGGAATGCCCTTTTGTTCGCCGTCGTCGTGGCCAACGTTGAGCAGCCCTGCCACGCCGCCGCGCCTCCCCTCCGCTGAGCTCGAAATCCTCGTGTGTGAATTTCTCGGATCCGGTGTCGGACTTCGGACTTTTTGGCCAGGGGGGAAGTTGAAACCGAAGCCCTAACCCTAATTTAGGATATCGGAGCTCGAAAATTGTCGGTAAGTGTCTTGGACGGGCTCTTTCTGTTTTTCACTTTCAACCACGACCTCGCTCCCCCTCGTCCCCTCCCCGTCCGAGTGTTCTTGCATTTTTGGTGTTCTCTGATCCCAGAGAAAGCTCTGCCGCTGACCTCTTCGCGCAGTTCGCCACCATTCTCCTCTTGCAAGAACCGCTTTTTATGATCTCACCGCCATCCCGCCGCTGAACAGCTTGCCGCGACGACAGTGTGGAGAAAGCAAACTCGGATTGACGTTGGAGGAGGCTCCCAGAACACACTACATCCAGGAGGTGAGTGGCTCTTCTTTCACAAAAATCCTCGCCACGCCTGCGGCCCCGCGAGAACATTCGCTTTCTGCGGGCAAAGGGCAAATTTTTTTGGGTTTGCCATGTGGGCTGTGCATTGTTTATGACTTTCCTTTTTGGGAAAGTACTGTATGCCCGCTTTCCCTTTCCCTCCTGCTTATATAGATGTCCTCCTGATTTTCCTCCCCGTACTCAATGCCATCTCGTTCTTTCTTCCAGTTCTTACGATTCAGAAAGGTCTTTCATCATGATCACACTAAGTCCTAGTTCCCTCTGCGACGTCTGCGCAGAGGAGTATGGTCCTCACAACTACCCTCATTGTATCCCTTGTGGTGAGTCCCTCCGTTGTGTCCCCCGTGGACGTCATCGCTGATCCACCACGCCCTCACTAGGACACGTACTTTGTTTGAGCTGCTGCAACTCTATCGTCCAAAAAACCAATCCCAAGCACGCACCTGCTTGTCCCTTCTGTCGCGAAACCTTCACCGGCGATTCTGTTCGCATGATCCGGATTGATTTCAGTCCGAGTGGCAGCGGTTGGACTACACCCAAGCAGCAGTGCATACCTGGTGTGTACGACAACATTGTCGACGACACGGAGGACGATGTCCTCGTCTCGGGCTTGAAGACGAGGACCGATGCCAAGGTGTTGGAGCACAAGGTCGCCCGGATAGCGGCCAAGAAGTGTTCTGTGGAAGAGGTTCAGGCTCTGCACAAAGAGCTTCAGGAATGGTTGACTGTAAACAAAATCGGCGATAAGGTACGTCCCATCGTCGAGCTTGGTTCATTTCATGGTTGTTGACATCGGGCCACAGGCAACTTCACTTCATCTGAGTGCCCTCCTTCTCCGAGCCATCCTCATGAACCACGTCGCTCATTCAGAGGCTACCAAGTCCTCGAGAAGCGCTGAACGCTTGCTCCGGGATCAGGTGGAGCAGGCGGAGGCGGCCAAGGCTAAGCTTGACACCGAGCTTCGCAGGTATGTGTCATCTATGCGCTTACCTCTTTGAATCACCTGCTGACTGATTTCTTTCTAGTCTGGTACGCATCACATCTCTCACGAGTTCAGTAGCTGTTTCTGACGGACTCTCTAGCGATCACAGTTTTCACAGACAGCTCAAGAAAGTCTTCACCTTCGATCAGAGTTGAGTCGCTACACGGTATGTACATATATGTTTGACTTCTATCCCTATGGTATGGCTCATCGTTTCTCGTGTTGCACTACCACAGGGAACCTCCAGCGGGTACTCTAGTGGGTACTCCTCACCGGCGCGTTCTCCATCGGCGACCCCCACATCGCCCAGGTCCAGGGCGACTTCTCCTACGTCTCCTACTCCGTATCAACAGCCTAAACAAGCTCCCGCCTCTGCGGTCAGGATAAGTTCTACCAGTACACCTGCACGCCCTGTGTCTGTAGCCCCTCCTCGCTCGACAACGGCAGCACCGCTACTTCGGACCATGACGCCTTCCATTCGAACCGGAGCCTACACACCTAGTCCGACGATAGCTCGATCCGAGTCTGCCCGACCCTCTACGCCAGCGAAGACCAGGTCCTCATCCATTTCCGGATACCATGCTACCCCCACCAAAATGATGAGGTCGATGTCGAGCGAATCCAGCTCGGACGAGATTCAAACCCAAAAAGACGAAGCGAAGGAGAGACAGCGGGAGAAGGACAGCAGACGCGTTCAGCTTATCCAACGCTGGATGCCTTCTCTCGACAACGCAAGCCCCCCGACTGGTCGGTCGGGCTTCCTGTCCTCATTGAGCCGAAGCAACATCCCCACGCCGCAGCCTTCTGCTCCTGGTCGTCCTCGGACAGCCTCTAATGCGTCTGCGGCCTTTGCTTCGCCTCATCGCTACAGGACACCCATTCCTGCGAATGCGCCTTAGGTTGCGCCACGCAGAATGCGGATATCTTTTGTGTCTACTATTTATCAGCTCCTTTATCCGTTCTCGGTTCGTTTGCTTTGCATCATAGTCGCTAATGACACACTACTGCTGTCTAATACCTTTCGACTTCTGTCTGTGGTTGCGGTTATCGTTTATTGCACTTCGTGCGCTGTTTATACCTTTGGTTCTGCTGTACATATGTTATATTGATACCTAGTCTTTCTTCCCACCATTATTTCCCCCTCGTTTTGTTTTTGTTTTATTCATTCCCCTTTCTACTCTTTTTCCGTGATTCCTTCTCAGTTTCTCTCTTACTCCGTTTCCCCTACTTTCTCCGCGGTTTACACCGTTGAGAATGCGTGCGTTCCCCTTCTCCTGCTTTGCGACACCCACACCCTATCTAATCTCTCAGTTTTTCTCACTCAGTCTCTTCCACCTCACATACCCCCGCTGGCAGCGTTCGCGCCGCAAGCTCTGTAGCAAAGGTCCTTTTCTTTTTCTGTCTGCTCCTGTTTGTTTCCCCGTCTCTCACCTATCTCGCTTCATCTCCCTATACGACTCTACTTGCTTTGGAATATGGATCTCGGATTCTCCTGGCACAGTTCAATTTTTCCCTTTCCTCTCTCATGACTTGATCACGGATTCTTTTACGGATAGATTCGGACCTCCCTCGTTGGACCCCTCCTTCGCGTCACATTTTCAATTGCTGTGAGGGGTTGCTCAGGTTGGATTCGATGGATTTACGCACTCGGACTTCTACATACTCCTTATTCACGCCTATTAGTTAGGATTTTTTACATACTCTCATGTCCCGTACGACTTTGGCTTTCTGCCTCTTGCTTTATCTTACAATTGCGCTGTAGGGCGTGTTTTGTTCATGGAACTTTGCAGTTCGGATGGTGTGTGAGCCTGTGAGTGCAAAAAGCCTTCATCAGGGTTCATGCAACGTTCATGTATCATGAAGGATAAAGTATGTTGTGTTCCCGGGCAGCAGTACCGCAAAAGCTACCGTACATAGCATGTATTCTCATTCAGGTCCGTCTCCCCCGTTCTCCGTCGCTCGTTCGAAGGGGGTGCGAAATGGCCAAAGGACCGGAGACTATTCTGATGATACCGTACTCCAAAATTGAATGGCCTAGCGGGGAAGCAAGTGCAAGTGGGAAGGGAAATCCCATGGCCGCGCGCGAAGCATGGATCCGGATACTGGCGGGAGGCACCACCCACAGGGAAGGGAAGACTTCCCTTGATGCAGAGTTCCAAAAGGGCGCGACGCGTTGACATGTTACCGTGATTGATGCGTGGTCGGAGGGAATCCGCCCGTACAGCGTCCGTGTACATACACCACCAAACACACAGATGGCGAGAGAACCTTCTGGTACTCCAAGGTATTGTGTGCTTATCGCACAGCGGTTGTGGCTGGTGTTTTGCAGACGCGGCCGGCCACGGGGACGGCTGGGGGGTGCGCGTTTGATAAGTGGTTGACACCGGAAGCGAGCAGGAAGGGATATCTATGCGAAAGAAGTTGTGTGAGCGAGCGGCCGGAGATGTCAAGCCTCCCCGAAGGGACCTACAAATATTATTACGGGAGTGTCGGTTTTCGTTCTTGACAACTGCGTTCCAGTCAGAACCGAAACGGATTGACACGGACTGCGAATCGGAGGTTACCATCACAGTTCTAGCTGCCAACGCGGGTGTGTGAGTGTGCGTGTGGCGTGTAGCGGGAACGCAGAAACAGAACAAGGTCTGACAGGTTGACACGACCACGAGGATATCAACCTCCGAGTCGAGTCGCGAGTCATCTGAGACTCAGGGCCATGTTCCGGTGGCGCATGCAGCGAGGTGGCGAGAAGGAAGAAAGGTATTCATATGCGTATGAGTTTCCGGATCCCGTCGGTGCTTCCCATTCGATCAGAATCGCCCCAGCAAAAGCATCCCGCCTTCCCGTTCTTCTCTCTTCTTCTGCCTTCGATGTGGCTGTCACCCAACCACGCCGTCCCGCGACGTGAACGTGATAAGTGAAAGGAGGAGGATCGTACCGGACGCGAGGAAGCCAATCTGTCGGCCCCAATCTCGGAGCCACGAATCCACAACCTCGCGTCGCGAGATCCGTCGAAGGGGAATCACGCGTAAGGGCAGGAAGAGCAGGGGGGCTTTGCATCTATAGTTAGGATCCAATCCAGATGTGACATGGTGCCTTCCGAGGACACGAGAGGATGGGGAGGCAACACGAGGCTACGTGACAAGGTGTAGTGGGCAAGGCAGATCACGCGAGGCTGGGTGGTATGACGTGGGTTGGAGGACACGACGCGTACACGACGCGCCGAGACGGTCGGTAGATGGTGACTAGGAGGCTGCGGGCGCAGTGGTATCCTCCGTACGTACGTCGATGATTGGCGTGCATATGTTTTGTCGAGAGTGAAGAACTGTAGCATCGGAACATCAGTGATGGGCGTGGGCGAATAAGCATAGAGGCTGCATTTCAACAGACAGCTTGACCTAGCATGCATCAGCTCCAAGTATGATCTCCTTGATGATCTTCACGACGTTGTCCATCTCGCAAGCCAGACTGGATCTGGTATGGTGAACTAGGTAAGAGTGAAGACATACCATATCGAACATCCTTCACATAACGACCTTCCACGTTTCATATGACGAGGCATGTCCTTACAATGTCAGATACAAACATCAAGTCGACATCTTGATGCTTCCAGATCTGCTGAGTGCCCGGTCGCCACGCTCTTGAAACTGACAGCACTGATACATCGCCAGGCGGCAGCGTCATGAAGCCAGGATCAAGAATTCCTATAATATTGCCATCCTACCCAATTCGCAATGACGAAATACGCGCTCGTGGGCACGAGTAAGAGGAAGAAGTACTTATAGTGCGTGTCCTCTCTCAGCACGTCCAACACCTACATCACCAAGCACAAGTCCGTCAGCGAACCATCCTCAGCCCCATTTTAGTGATAGTGGGCATTACGCACCGGATTCCACCCCTTCAATGGCACGAACGCGCTGAAGAGCGTCGCATAGCTTCCAACAACAAGGAAGACAAACGAGGCTAGGATGATGAGGTAGCCCGTGAGTAGGCTTGGTGGCGTAACTGGTCTGGGAAGGAAAAAGAACAACAAGGTTTTATGTTATTGTCAAGTAAACGAGGTTAGTCGATAACTTACTCGCCACGGGGATGAGCCGTTATTGCATAGAAATACTTTTTCTGCTTCATGGTAAGGACATCATCTGCTGGTGGTGGTTCATGATCAAGTTCAGGTCGAAGGACTGACTGTACGCTGACGCGCATGCGTTGTGTCAACGCAGGGTCGTGTAGGCGCCCTGACCATAGTCTATTGCCTCATCTTTCGGCTTGGCACCGCATTGAAAGCGTTCCTCGACGATGCTGTACATATTCAGCAACACAACTGCTTCAATACCGTGGCTGTCCTCGTCCAGGTACACACGAACAATGAGTCGAAAGAAATATCTGTCATAAGGAAATGCCGCTACCCCCCGAAAAAGTTCATTCAGCTAGCTATCCACAAAATTCACAATCCCAACTACCGGGTAAGGTGGCAAGAAACGTGAGGCACATTACAGTAAAAAGGAGGGGAAACGCATAGATACAACACGACTAGACGAAGCTACTGACAGGGCCTGCAAATCAAAGTGGGACGCGAAGCGGGGAGGAGTGCGGCAGTAGGAAGGACGGCATGGCGAGATACGGATGTGTGCGCATATACGACGACCAGGGGTTCGGAGGAACATGTACGACGTATAATCTAGTGGTGTGTCGCCTTCACGATAGACACCACGATGATGACAATGATGATTGCAATTGCCACACCGATGATAATTCGCATCTGTTCAAAGGAGAAATGATGAGCGTCGTAGAATAGGAGTATCCTGGGTCGAGCGTACCTTCATGTCTTTCCACCTTCAGGAGTTCGTGACAATTCAGCCAGACGGACGATCTCAGAATTGTCAATAATGCTTACCACATGTTCTGTTACGAACGCAGCAACAGTCAATATCTGTCCTGAGCGCAGCATCACAGGTGTGACGTACCTTCCGGACTCGGTTCGCTCCCCGACGGAATCCTTGCGCTGACACGGCCAAATTGTCTAGCACAAATTTCTCTTCAGCACCCAGCACTCGATCCACCCCGTCACCGCGAATAACACAGCCGCAAGGCTCATGGGCAACAGGAACAGGAACCATTTACACACCTGTCTTATCTTGTAGCTGGTCAAGCCGCTCTCCTCGCTCCGCCACCTTTGTAATGTTGTCTCTCATGATCCCGACCGTATCGTCGATCTGTGCTTGGATGGCGGCGGTTTTGGAGTTGCCAGCGGCGGGCGCAGCAGGGCCGCCTGCAGCTCCGGATGGGGCACCACCGTTGCGGGGGACGTAAGGGTCATATGGGTCGTAGGGCTCAGACCTGTATTTGAAAGAGTGAATAGGTCAAAATGTGCGTTCGAACGAGCGAGCGAGGGTAAGGGATGTGTATACGAACATGATATGTGAATTGGGGCCTAGAACACGAACACGTTGTGAGCCTTTCTGCGTCGCACGAATCAGTCCATAAACCAAGACCACTCACCGAATCAAAATAAGAAAAGAGTTGAGAGAAAAGGCGGGGAGGGGAGGGTCGTGGATGGGATGGTCGTGGAGGAGTGGGAAGAGGTGACTGAAGCCGTCGCACTGCGAAGCGCGGCGTCACGGCGACCGCCAAACACACAGCAACACTTAGGCGCCAAACTGACTACTACTACGCCCGCTCGCCGGGATTTGCCGGCCATATATAACCCTCGGTTTGTGGCGACACTCCCGCTCTCGAACAGCCACCTCTCCTTAGACTGGCCCCACCATGACCTCTCAAAACCGCAGCTGCATAGGATGATCAGAGAGACATAGATCCTCCATCATACCATAAGCGTGGTCGAGGCATGAGTCCTCCAGTTTGACGGTCGAGAGATCTACCCATGGTCCTTGTAAAACCGAGAAAAAAACTGGCAGAGGCATGGGGCACGTCTTGCCTGGGCCTCGTTCACCTCGCACCTTCACGAGACGGTTTAGAGACCCATCGAGGTACTTGACATACAGGACTCTGGACGAGGACGCAGTACGATGTATGCAAAGACTGTTGCACTGCTGTTAATGTCGTCGAAGGCGTTGGTCATACGTCCTTCCTATACACATACGATGTACAGTATTATCGCTCGGTACGCAGTACCTTATTCATCACTATTGCGATACTTCTCCTGAACGACAGCGCGTCTCCATCCGTGTCTCTATCACACCAGTCGTTGCGGGGTAGATCGCACGGCTTGCGGTCGACAGACTCGATGTTCCATCTCCCTCCCGTCGGCCAGCTATACGCCTCAGCAAGGGACTATAGGAGATGAGCGGCCATGGTCTGCATCACAGCTGCTACGATTCGGCGAGCTCTGGTCTAAAGTTTGAAAAAAGCTCGAGAAGTTTTCTCAGTCAGCCAAAAAAACACCTCCGCCCTGCGATATTCATGTTCGACTTGACCAGTGATTACATCCTGCTACAGCACCGAACATCTCCAGCGTCACACTCGACGCTCAGACTTGTGCTGCGGTGTTTTACGTTCGATGGTGCTCACACACGGTCGGAAATGACGGATAGTCGATGCTCGCCGACGAAATAAGTTTCGATCGCACGAAGCAGCAGACTATCCTTGTTGCATAAAGTAGGAGGTACCTCCTTCTAGTGCTCGTCCCAGCAACGGACACGTTCCGGTGAATGCTCATCGTTACGATGCACTTACAGACCTTCACGTCGCTGACGGCATCTGCGGCCATACCGTTTCGACGTACTACCCAAACAAATCCGTACGCGCGATCTCAGTTTGAGAGAGGAGGAACGCTCTCTAACAAGCACCAGTTGTTCTACGTGCCATATACGTATATTCCCCACCCACTCCCGAACGACTGGCACCACAGCGTATTCAGACTACCCGTGCACTGAGTCATTCTGAGGAGTCGTGGCTGGGTCATTTCCCATGGACATCAGCTGGCCTCTACGCGGCCCAAGGGACCAGTACCTGCATAGACGGGGAAGCAAACAAGCTGCCTCTTGTGAGAGAGAGAAAGAAGGAAGATTGAGTTGAGGCTACGTCAGGCATTCTCCCCGACAAAGTCGGCTTCTGCCATAGGGAGTTCATCCCTTGAATAGTGGCTGGCCTCTACGTGGCTCAAGGAACTAGTACCTGCAAAGACGGGAAAATTAACAAGCCGCCCTTCAATAATGTTGTTTCGCAACTGACGTCGAGTTGAATACATAAGCAAACATGGTTGGATCTTAGACTCAGAAATATATGACCTACCTCGTGGTTCTTCATCTCAACGATTGATCTCGAGCATTGCCACTTCTGCATTGACATAAGTAAAATAGACATATGGAGTAGGATGAGAGTACGAAAAACCAATGCAAAAAAGAGAGAAAGGATGTGAGGGGGTATCTGAGAGAACGCGCAACAAGAAAGTCTTTGCTAGGGTCGATACGATTTGACCTATGGACAAAAATGTGCGACCGCAAAACAACCAGAGAAATTATTCTACACTCAAGAGTGAAGGGAGGATAACAATATTTAAGAGTTCGAGTAAAATGAGATCGGAGTTGAGAGCTGGTGAGGAGGGCGGGACTGGAGAAAGCACGGGGGAAAGCACAAAACAGCATACACATAGACAATGAGACGTGAGAGGAAGGGTGGCGCATATGTCGTGAAGGGGAAGGTCGTCGTCGTAATCATGGGGGCGTTTACTCTTCTTCATCTTCGTCCTCTTCCTGTATAGCAGCGGGGCCCGTGCGTCCAGCAGGCAACT
Organism: Antrodiella citrinella; assembly: GCA_004802725.1. NCBI lineage: Eukaryota > Fungi > Basidiomycota > Agaricomycetes > Polyporales > Steccherinaceae > Antrodiella > Antrodiella citrinella. The sequence goes on from SGPM01000312.1 coordinate 30,164, forward strand.
GCGACCTCCGTCCGCTCGCGTCAAACGCACCGTCACCAGGCAAGGGCGAACTCCGCCCAGCCGGTGACCGACCCCCGCTTTTCCCTCTCCCCTGTCTCGTATTCACACCGCCGGAATGCTTGGACGACGAGCCGGTGCGGCTGGAAATCCCCATCGAGTGCTTGGGCATCGAAGGCATCATGGGGGAGTCGACAGACTGCACGTACGACGGCGCTGATACCGACGTAGCCATCTGACCGAGACCGCCCACATACCCTCCCATATCATCATCCTCGTCCACCCAATCCGACTCGTCGCCTATACTTTGCCTCCCAGTAAACACATCTCGTATACCACCCGCACCGTCAGACACTGCAAGCACTTCTACCATCGCGGGATGAGCAGTACGAGTCTGCCACCCTGGTGGCTCCATCCCCCAAGACTTCTTCCAGCTCGAACGGCCGAGGGAGCTCAGATAACTGGTGCTGATCGGGTGCGCAAAGGGTGTCTGTCTCTTTTGCGCAACGAACGTCGCCGCACGGCGGGGCGTCTCGTCAAAAGACCCTCTCGACGGTGTCTTGTTGGGGGATGCCCGACGACCCTCGGACTCTGATAGTTCATAGAACGAGCCATGCCGCGAGGATGCCAGAGAATGATTGGAAGATGTAGAGTTGGAGCGAAGATGACTACCACCTTTCCCGCTGGAAGTGGATGGTTGGATTTGACGGACGACTCGGGTAGACGACCCTGACCCTGCACGATGATGATACTTAGGTAGAGGAGATGACGTTCGTCCAGCATATATCGAGCCAGAGGAGCTGGCAGAGGGAGATTTATGGTGACGATGATGATGGAAGCTCTGAATCGATGATGGTCTAGAGACGTAGTCCTCTCGCTCAGAATTCGGAGTCCGGCTTTCCCTTCGACTGGGATCGCTGCGTTGTCTACTCATCGGCTGCATCTGGTCTGGTGAGTACTGCGAAGCTTCCAGTCCGGCAAAGTGATTGGAGGTGACTGAAGAGCGTTTAGAGTTCACGCTGCTTGAGCGACGGGAAGACATGGATGCCCGTTTGGTACGAGCACCGGTAGTCTTGCTACGGCCGACTGTTATCTTGCTTCGTCCGGTGCCAGAACGCTGCTTGACAGATCCTCGTCCGCGTCCATTGACTGGACTTGAAACAGGACTAGTGGCAGGTTGACCATGATAGTTGGTGCCATGATTGAGAGCTTGGGTAGACAAAGTGGGCGGCTCTTTGCGCTTGCCCTTGGGGTCTTCCTTGAACCACATCCTGAAGGTAGACAACAGACTAGCACGGTTTCGGTTCTGGCCAAGTTTCCCCGAGTGTTCCGGAATATTAGGCAGCGCACCAAGCGTATCTGCTGGGGAACTAGTGGTGGGGGTGAGAGGTGGGGATTGCTTTCCACCATTCGTCATGACCCATGGCGACCCAACCTGTGTGGTGACAGGCTGACTCTCGAAGCTTTGCGAAGGTGTACTTGGAGCACTTTGTAAATCCTTCAGCGCTTTCATAGGAGGGGACTTAGCCAGCTTGTTCGACCCGCCAGATATGCGAGGCTCCTCGCCACTCATGACTCGTTTCTCGGCACTCTGTGCCGCGCCATCCTTGACAGCTTCGGCAGACTTTTTCCGCACCAGACCCGCGGCTTCAAGTGCCGTGGTAGCACGCTGCATGATGCTGACGCTCCCTGCGCGGTTCTTCCTGCCTTTCGAGCCTTGGCTATCCTTGTCTCCTTTCTCCCTGAGACTGCCGCTGGGTGTCGACGGGTGAGAGCGAGCTGTGTCGAGCATATTGATGGACGGTG
>SGPM01000313.1:0-31780 GCA_004802725.1 Antrodiella citrinella
CTCTCACGTTCCGTGTGAGGGGCTTGATCTGAGCCTACCAGTTCATGGATCTCGAAAAAGCTTGAAATGATTTTGCCATCATACTCTGAGTGACGATCGTCGCTTACCCTCGCATATCGGTTGAACGTAGACATCCAGCATGACTGTATTTCCGCCTCGGTCACTTATCGGTTTAGACTAATCTATACTTGGTTTGCAGCGGTGAAATGTCAACGTTGTCGAGGACGGTCGTTCTTGAAAGCTTGACGTCCTGTGCGGCTCTATAGCTTTCATTGAGTCGAAATATACAAAGTTGCAGCAGTTACAAGCATAAATCGAAAGATGACCGGTAGAATCAACAGCTATATTCATACATACATCCACTCAACGCCCCTTGCGCCGGTTCCACTGCGGCTTCACTCAACTTCCATCGGCTCATCACGGTATTCCTCACCGACTTCTCCAATCTCTATGTACCGTCTCGGTGTTTTAACCTTCCTGCGACTTTTACGAACTCCGACGGTCGCCTCGGAGGGATCGTTGGGAGCGACATTCCGTGTTTCAGGGTGCGCCGGCGGTTGTAGCGGTGCGTACTTGTCATCCTCGTTGACTTCATTCTTGACCACCGCTGGCGCGGGAGCGGGTGGCTTGGTCTTAGCTTTGGCTTTGGCTTTGGCTTTGGCTTTGGCTTTGGCTTTGGCTTTCCTTTCCTCTGCTGATAGTTTTGGTGGTGGGACCCACCCGGGAAAATCTTCTGCCAGTCGACGCTGAAAGGCTTCGTCGTAGCTCACGCACCACAATTTATATATGTATATTTCCTATATATTCCAGAGGGATTGTGAGCGCTCTGGCGTGCAGACTATAACCTACGAGAGAACTCACGCGCTGACCAGATTCATACGCCGCCAATACAACTTCAGGACTCAGGAGAAATTGTTCATTTGCCGCCAACGCGTCATTCAGTTCGTCCTCCGACGCTTCTCGCCCGTACCGTTCATGCAAACCAATCTTCGCGCGCAGTTCCTTATAGGAATCCCACTGGGCCTTGATAATGTAGATCACCCAAGTGTCTTTCACCTGCCAAACCATCAGCGTAGGTCGCAGACGCACATCATAATATAGTCGACACGTATCGAGACAGCGACAGGAATTCCTGTACGGCAAGCGGCCGTACCTGTTCAGCCTCGTAATCGCCCAGATATTGCCACTTCTTGGCAGCCTGCCGCACAAGTACTTTGCGCGCCTCATTTTCCCAAATAGCAGTTGTCACGGCACGGCACATCAATCCTGGCTGTCCGGGGACCCTAGGAACTTCTGGGTTCATCGACGGATTTGGGAACACGAAATTCTTCGTGTAAAATCGCATTAGAGAGCAACGATACTTGGCACCCATGTATGGACGGTCCACGGTAACTGAACGGATCCCAAGATCTAGATTCACTTTGAAAGGGTGTAAGCCCGCCAGACGTTCTCGAACGCCGTCCGGGGGAATCGAGTGTCGAGATTCCGACTTGATTTTGCGAGGAGCATGTGCAGTAGACTCAAAGAACCATCACGTTGTCAGCGCAACTATGAGGCAGGCAAGTCATCAAACTCACTACATTGAGAGCTTGGGCTGGTTTCGGGTCACTGGGTCCACCTTCTTCTCGATCCTGCGGTGGTTCCTATCGAGGAGTCGATAGCGGTCAGTTGCTGTATCGGTATCAGCGCAAGATGATTTCTTACATATGCGCGTATCCTAGACGGACTAGGAGGGTTGTGCGGATGTTGAAGATGTGCCGTTGGGACCGCCTGCGAATTTACCGGTCAATGATGAGATTATTCATAAATGCAGGAACTTACTGGGGGGTCTGGAGACCTTGCGCCCGTGTCATCACCAGGAGCAGACGGTTCTCGGTCTGCAGGCTTTTGATCCTGATCTAACGGTCCTGCTTCATCTTCCAACGCAGGCAGCTCTAGGTTCTGAGCGGGAGGAAGGGATCCATAGTCGACGCTGCCGTTCCGCACCACTATTGGCACGTCTTCCATCTCTTCGTCGTCGTCTTCATCCTCTGGGTCTGTGTCGATGGTAGAATTCGTGAGGGCAGATATATCACTTAGCCCGAGGATATCATCCAGGTCCTCTTCATCATCAGTATCTTCCGCGAGCGACTGCAGGTCGGTTTGGATGACGTCTGAGTCGTCATCGTTGGCAGGCTCCGGCACACGAGGGTTGGAGGCGACGTGGTCACGGATAACTAGATCTTGGCGAGGGACTTCTGACCTGGCCCGACGTGCAAGGGCCGGACGGTCGAGCAAAACGTATGGAAGAAACCTCGCTCGCTTGGGACGAGGTAACGGCGCACCGTCGTCTGTGTTCCTTTTCAAGGCCTGGTGCACCGAGAGTGGACCGAACGCGATCGATCTTCCTGCAGATGGTCCTGTACGCTGCTTATCTGCCCGACGACCAGTGCTGTGAAGAGGCACTTCAGTCTCGTGGTGGCTTTCCACAATACCCCTGGCCCCTGCATACGGGTATTCACGCTCGTCGTGTGAGAGGAACTGCCTCCCTTCGGAGGTCGCACGAAATGTGCTTGAATTTCCCCCAGGTATCCGAATCGTCCCAGAGGTACCAAGCTCCCCAGAACTCAAGAACTGCAGCTTCCGTTCTTTTGGCTATTTCCGTGATGAACTTATCCCCCAGCAGTAAAATCAAACTCAATGTCAAGACGTACCGTCGAAGGTCCCTTCGTCGCAGCGCTAACTTGTCCTGGCTCTACTGAGCCCGTCGGTTTCAATTCATATTTTGTGGCCGGAACTTGCCCCGAATCACCGGGGGGCTATTAACATAGCAGAAATGGATGTGTAGTATGATCAGCGGTGGACACTGAGACAGTCGAATTTTGATGGGTACCTCCAGCCCGAGCCGTTCGTCAACGCGACGTGGTTTCGCGACTTGCTCAGGCTGAACTGACTGATTCGCATCTATTGCAGATCCAGACGATTCTCCGGAGACGCGTCGCTGATCCTGCTCCTGAACGTGTCGCTGCTGGTGGTCGTTGGTATCTCATGTCGGATTGCAACAAAGCAAGCATACAAGAACAGAAAATCTTACTGAGTCAGGACGAGGACAACTTTCAAAATCTATCGGAGATAAGATGAGCTGTAGCGTCCTCTGAATCGCTTCTAATCCGGTTGCAACCGTCTTCTCGAGGGCATCCAGTCGATGTGTAGTAGAATCAAAATCCATGGTCCAAGAAATAGAGAAAACGTGGGGAGAGACACCGGGAGTCAACCGACTGCCCACTCGGATTGCCCCTTACCGCACCTCAAACGACAGGCAGCGCTGATCCCGCTATCACTGGCATGGCATGGCATATTCCTTTTGGAATCAAGGTGATATCTTGGTGGCACGGCAAACGTGATAGTGAAATTGAACAATGTTATCGACGACACAATCATATGAACGGAGTAGTAGAAGTCAAATGAACCTTCGGAGACTAATGTACAATTGCGTATGAGAGAGACTACAGTAGTGAAAAAACCAACCCGAATCTTCATATGCCCATACCCATGAACGTCGACCTAGCTTACAACGCGCTCTTCTGCCACTGAGGAACACACCCATCAGCCACCGCCAAGTAGCTCATCAAGTCACTCGTCAAAAACTCGCTCGGCCACACCTGCCTGACTTGCCTTTTGAGGTACTTCGAGACGATCTCCAGGTTCTTCTCCTGCACGGACGCGCTCTTCAATGTTGGCGCGACCTCGTCGACGACGCGGTCAATGTACTCAGGGGTGATCACCTCGCCCGTGTCGCTGATCCGACTGCCGTACTTGACCCACTGCCAGAGCTGCACACGCGCGATCTCGGCGGTGGCGGCATCCTCCATAAGCCAGTTCAGGGGAATGCAACCGTTTCCGCCCAACCATGCACCGCAGTAGGCAAGGGCAGCACCGACGTTGGCACGCACACCTTCTGATGTGATCTTGCCTGCACAGGTGCTGTTGACAAGGTCGGAAGCGGTGACTTTCACGTCTTCCCGTAGGATGTGGTACTGCAAAGCAGTCAGCTTTATGAACCCGACTGAATCTTCGACGAAGTACATACCTGGTTGGGTCCAACCATGTATTCGTTGAAAACCTCCATCGCAATCTTGTTTATCAAAGGGTGCGCAATCCAGGTTCCGTCGTGGCCGTTCGTAACTTCTCGCAGCTTGTCGTCCCTGACTTTCTTCATAGCAATCTCGTTGGCTTTGGGGTCGTCTTTAATAGGGATCTGAGCAGACATGCCACCCATGGCGGCAACCTTACGCCTAGTGAGCGTCATCAGTACGATTCGAGTGCGAGGGAAACGTCTAGGCTCACCTGTGACAAGTTTGAATGAGAAGACGGACATATGCATCCATGAAAGGAGCCTCCATGGTGACATCTTTCCTGTCTGGGAGAACGGCAGTCCTGTTGGCTCGGCTTCGCTTAATGAAGCTGAAGATGTAATCCCATCTGTCGACATAAATATAGGATGAGAACTGGCATGGTGAGACCGTTGAGTCACAAACGCACCGTCCACAGTTCAATCCAGCGGAATGTTGCCTCAATTCGAACAGAATCTCCTCCATTTGGAACGCAGCCGGCAGCGTCTCAATCAAGACGGTCCCTCGAATGGTTCCATGAGGCATATGAATGTAGGACTGAGAAAAGTTGAAGATATCGTTCCAGAGACGAGCTTCACGATAGTGCTCCATTTTCGGGAGATAAAAGTACGGGCCGGATCCACGGGCGACCAACTCTTGAGCGTTGTGGTAGAAATAGAGTCCGAAATCGAAAATCGACCCGGAAAGAGGAGCATTATCCACCGTGATACGAGGCTCGTCGAGGTGCCATCCACGGGGACTGTGTCATATGTAAGTTTATGCCGATAGTCTGAGAAATGCGAACATACCGAACGATGAGAACTGCAGGGTTCTGCGACAGTTTGTATGACTTTCCTCCTTGCTCAAAGTCAATCTTGCGCCTGATAGCGTCCTTCAAGTTAACCTGTCCATTGAGCAAGTTTGCGAAAGTGGGAGCACTCGAATCTGAGTAGAAGCGTGTCGGCTTAGCACGGCTAGACGATGCTAGCAGTCTCACCTTCAAAATCGGCCATGAATGTCTTCGTACCACTGTTCAACGCATTGATAACCATCTTCCTCTCAGGGGGACCGGTAATCTCGACCCTCCTATCCTCGAGGCCGGGGGCAGGAGGTGCGCACAACCAGGATGGGTCAGCACGAATATGAGCGGTCTCGGAGGGGAACTCGAGAGCAAGTCCTGAGTCGAGACGTTGTTGGACGGACTCGCGCGCAAAGAGAAGGCTTTGGCGGGTAGAGTCGAAGGTCCTGTGGAGAGCTGCGAGGAACTGGAGAGCTCCGTCGGTGAGTATCTCAGACTGGGCCTTCTGTGCCTCCTTCGAGTGAATCTGAACGCCAGCGACCATGGTGAAGACGAGGACGGGGGAGTGAGGAGAAGTTGAGAGAGATGAGAAGGATGATGAACATATTTGGAACGGTATGTCTGGCGAACTTATAGGTGTTCCGTGGCTGGCTCAGTGGCCGGCACTCCGCGATACCGTAGTTCCAAACTGGGCGCGACGTCATTCGCCTGCTGCCAGTTTTCACGTGGGACTCACAGGCGCCGGACCCCGGAGCGTGCTTCCGTCGTGCGTCCGGGCTGTGGCCGGGGTCCGCGTCTACAGCGACGGCACTCCGCCACTCGGGCATGGGCCTTCGCCAGACCTTGTCTTGTCGCGAACATCCCGAGTCTGAGTCTCTCGAGATCTTTCTTCGCTGATTGTCCGGGATGAGCTCAATCATGGAACTGTGGTACCCCGCAACGGCGTGCCGCATATAACAGTCCACACGCCTGTACACGGCGTACCGCACTGGCACGCTCAATCGCAATATTCTTCACCGAGTAGCCGAACACAATGCTACACTCACCCATGCATGTCTAATTGATATATGAACAGATGGGCCGCCGCACAGCTACAGTACATAGATATCATGTACTTTTCGTGTCAGAATCCACCTTCTCCGATGGAACAGCAGCTTCAGACTCAGCTGATGCTGCCGTACAACGTTTTCCCAATCAACATGCCGCTCCCAGGTTCTAAGTTGAGAACGATTCACTCACCAGCCATCAATTCCTTCACGACACGTTCGCCAACCTTGATAACCCTCCTACACGCCATCTGCCAAACGCCACAACTCACGGAACCAGCCGGTGCGAACGGGAACGATAACCACCATGTAAGTGGTCCGAACCATCCTGGTGGTAAGAAGAACACGGCCGACTTGCGGAACCACCATCCTACAAAGAACTGCACGCCGCTCGTGCATATCCAAAGGAACGAGCTGAACTTCAGTGAGAAGCCCGACCTTGTGGCAGACAGCTCGCCGTCTGCGAAGCACACATAAGCGAGTGAATTGACAGTCAGGATGGATGCCACGTACTGAGTTTCTCCAAATCCGCCAATCCCTTGTCAACACCGCGCCTCAACTTCGCCCACTTCGCGAAATGGTCCTGTGCGCTGGTCTGCAACAGCTCCTTCTTCGTTGCGAGGATCTCGGACTTGAGCTTCTTCTGCTGGGACATCTTGGCCGAGTAGAAGATTCGCAAGTACACAGAATATATCTGCAGAACGAATGCCATCAGATGAAAGCAGCGTGCATGGAGAACACGTTTACTGACGAGCTCGAGTAGAACTGATTTCCCTATCCAAGAGACGAGCTCGGTCATGAAGACCAAGCCAAAAATTGCAATAATCAATGACATGTTGAACCAAGGGTGAACCAGGGAAACCGGAGGAAAGGGAGGACGGGACAAATGACCCGCTGGCGATACAGAAACAAGCGAGGTGTACACATATTCAGGTAGAAGCGCTCATGACGTGGATCGAGATCGTATTTGTGCATGTTAGGATCCCAAGCCGTAGCCTTATTCGGAACGCGGTCAATTCAACGATGCGGTGAGCCCACGATCCATAGCGAAGTTGCTTCTTACATCCGGGATAGCGCAGCAAAATGACCTTGTATTGACTTCTCTTGAGTTAGAGAGAGAGAATGGTGTGAACAAACCATGGATCGAGCGGGAAAATATTTCACAATGCCAATGTTGCGCAGAACGATTCTTTCCATAGCGCATCACACGAGAGCGAACAGAGTGAAAAGACGTGGCATGGTGGTGTCATTTTAGCATGGGGGTCGACGAAGACCTGTGCGAGGAGCGATACATGGATGCGCATGCGGAAGTGCGATGAGATTGGAATGATGATCGGGAGCCGTCATAACTCCCCGTCCTGCCCTCTTCCTCTTCAGCAAGACAGAACAGACATGATGAATACAGTAGAAGGGTATGGAGACGACGGAGTTTAGATGTTGAGTTTGGTGCGTCTCCAGTGACGCCTCTTAGCGTTGTACTATTTGAAATTTGCCGCAAGTCAGTAATTGCTCTCGTGGTCGGACTGAGAGCACAACGCACCTGGATCTTGGTGTCTGTTTTCAGACGGAACCACTGAGGGATAGGCCTGGAGGAGAAGAAGTCAGACTCGAACGACCAACATTCGATAGGTTCATGCTCACCTGTTCTGGCGACCGGCCTTAGCGAGGATACGCTTTGTTCTGAAGGTCTTTTGGGAAGGCTACAAACACAGATTCATGTCAGTACATCACGGATTAACACGGTGGGCAGCAGGATGGGGCGTACCATCGTTGGACAGCGGTTGGCGACGTCGGTGTCGGTGGTGGAAAGGAGAGAGAAAATAAGGTTTGCCAGAACGTCTCTGTATAGTTCTGACTAAGCACCGAAAACGGTGTTTTAGTGTCAGCAATTCTCACGGGTTGGTCGCGATCGCTTATAAGCGCCCATTTCAGGTCCCTGACACGTTCACAGTGACCGAACGAGGACTACTCATTCCTACTCATTCCACGCGCCCACACTACCCAAATCGCCATGAATTTCAAACTCTTGAGCTGGCTCTCGGTCGCGGTCTTGGCGTTGTCGGTCGCTGCGGCTGACAGTAAGGACATCACGTCCCTCCAAATTGACACCACGTACAAGCCAGACGACTGCACGGTCACTGCGCAGAAGGGCGACTCTATCAAGGTCCACTACGTGAGTTCCTCCTTGCAACACTATCGGTGTTGCGCGCCCTTCTTACCAGTTGCTTTGTAGACTGGAACTTTGTATGAGAACGGAAAGAAGTTCGACTCCAGGTGAGAGGGGGAACTCGGATTCGTACACGTCGGTGGCTGGAATTGACACGTTACCGCAGTCTTGACCGTGGCCAGCCGCTAGCTTTGAGGCGTGAGTCTTAGTATGATTTGTTTACTTTATGAATATTTTTGACTTACTCTGTCTATAGTGGGTGTAGGTCAAGTCATCAAAGGTTGGGACGATGGTCTCGTTGGTATGTGCTTGCACGAAAAGCGGACGCTCACTATCCCCGACAACCAGGCCTATGGTCAGTACCTACGTCTCGCAGCTGTTGTGAAGAGCACTTACATTTCTTGTATTGTATAGGTTCCCGTGGTGCTGGTGGTCTCATCCCTCCCAACGCTGCGCTGGTCTTCACCACTGAGCTCGTGGAGCTCAACGGCAAGACCTCCCACGAAGAGCTATGATTCGAGCGTGTCTTACGAGAGGTAAGGTCACGGAATCACCTTGGAAAACATGCATTAGGATAGGTATCATGTAGCACTGACTAGTGCGCAAAACAATACATGTTGCAAGGATTGAGCATGATGACAGCGCAGTACAGACAGTGAAGATCACAGAACCTTATGGCTTCCCCTGAGCCTTCAGTTTGTCGTCCACCAACGCCTCGAACTCCTCCCGCAAAATTGCTTCCCGTCTCTCCCTTTCCTCCTGCTGCAACTTCAAAATACCTCTCTTCTCCTCAGCACTGATGACCTGGTTCTCCTTCCTCATACGAACGGCGTTCATGCGTCGATGACGGCTACCACTCATGACGTATCCGACGGACTCGTACGAGGCGATCTCGTCAGAAGACAGACCGATTTCACCACGACGAGGGATACGTGAGTCCGTTCCGTCTTGCAAGAAAGCCGCCATGGCACTACCTTCTCCGCGGAGCAAGGCACCACCATATTGTCGCTCGTCGATCTTCTTCGACGAGGACACATTAACGAGAGGCTTCGGACCGACCTCATCGTCGGAATCTTCATCTTCTGCTGGTGCCCCGGACGCTGAGGCCGGCACAGGAGGTGGGGGCATGGAATTGGAGGGTGCAGCGGCTACTAACGTTGAGGCAGCAGGTGCTTCGACCCAGTCGTCCTCCATGTCGACTTCGCTGGATGGAGGCCGTGCTTCGGGACTCTTCGTGCGATGCTCTCTGACGTGATTGGAAGCACTGCGCGAGTTACGGTCCCTGCTCCTGCTTCTCCTACCCCGAGTCGACTTTCCCTTTTCGCGCCTGTCCCGCTCATCCTCGCTGTCCGCCTCAACAGACCGCGACCGCCTTCGCTCTCTGTCTTTGTCTTTGCCTCTTGACTTTTTCTTCTCATCTTTGCGCGCCTTCTTCCGCTCTTTGCGATCCCGTCTCCGACGCTCTTCTTCAGAGTCATCTGAATCAGAAGATGAAGGTGACCGTCTATGTTTGCGAGACTTTTTGTGACGCTTTGGATCAGGGCTCGTAGACCTGGATAATGAGTCAGTTTTCTGATTAGCCAATGATAAGAAACAGCCACATACGATCGAGTGGGTGCTTTGGGTGAAGAAGGCCAGATTGTGAAAGAGCTCTTGTCTCGTTGTTCCCTTCGACTATGAGATTCGAGGTAAGACCACCGTATGGTTTTGAGAACCAATGTCAAGTACGTACCTATCCATAAACTCGGAGCCGCCACCACCTCCATACCCGCCACCTCCACCACCATATCCGCCTCCACCCTGTGACCGCTTAGGATACATATTCTCTTCCTGCCTCCAAGGAGCCTGCGCACCGTCAGAAGGAGCAGCATCTCGTCTCGGCGGACTAGGTCTTCTGTACTCGCCATACACAGGACTTGCCCGCCTTGCACGACCATCCTCCCCACCTCTGCCAGTACTGCGGCTTCTTCCTCGCTTGTCGTTGCTCCTGCCCCTATTCCGAGACCGACGACGATCTTCGTCATCTCCATCTCTGGCTCTTCTTTCTAATGTACCCTTTCCACGAGAAGGAGAAGGCGAACGCCGTCGTGGAGAAGGAGAGCGACCTCTATGACGGTCACGGGGATGCGAGGATGAGCTAGCTGGTTCGTGGGGTACGAACGCCATGCGAGAAGGATGAATTGTCGCCATGTTCGCTGTCAAAACCTGCTCTGTGCAGAAGATGGAAGAAGTGCAATATTGTGAAGCCTGGTAGGGTTTCAGTCACGGTTGAAAAGCGCCCGACTTGCTCTTTCTGCAGACGCGTGGGAAAATATGACCGTCCCGCTCCGGGCCGCGCTGCGATTGAGTAAAACTACTAAATTCTGTTTCGACTCTCATCTCGCTCTCTTCTCGTTCCCTGGTACGTGGTCTTTTGAAAGGTTCATGCAACGTTCATGTACAAGAAAGGCAACGCAGCTCATAGAACGGTTTCAGATGCTTGGACTGCGTCATGATGATGATGCCGGACCTGAGACCACGCCGTCTCGTCGCCAACATATGTTGGAGCAACGCCGCCACCAACCCGCCAGAGGATATCCACCCCAGATACTGCTTTTGAAATACGACTGCGCGTTGTCTGGTGCCCTGTCAAAACAAGCCTGAAAACGTTGGAGCCCGGTATCCCATAGATACGCAAAGGCTACATCATCTCTACCGTTAACGTTGCGCCGAGCCCTTATCATCCGTTGCTATTTAAATGCCGGTTCGACGCCCCGAAACGCTCTCACAACCCACCCACATCTTACGCTGAACTTGCTATAACAGCTGCCCATCGTTTACCATAACTTTTAATCCCTCGCAAGTGCCAGACTACCCTTCGTTGAAGTCCATTCGCCCCCTCTCATCATGCACACGACACGAGCTCTCCTCCGCCCTTTGGCTGGCCGCGTTACGAACGCCGCTGCGATGCAGCAAGCAGCTTTGTCACTCCCTCGTAACCGTTACCCACAGCATATGATGGGTCGTGGAGCTAGCGTAGTCGGCCTCAAGGACCACATCGTACGTCTTTCCTACATTCTACCAGCGACCTCTCCCTCTTATTATAATAATGCATTTTCACCCCTCTGTATACAGTACTTCGCCAAAGCCACTGCTTCAGGTGCCGGTCGTCGTGGCGTCGTCGAGTCCACCGGTGACGCTCCATTGAAGCTGAACATGAATCTCCCCAAAGTTGCCGGCGGTAAAGGCGAAGGCCAGAACCCCGAGCAACTCTTTGCCATGGGATACTCCTGTTTGTCCATTTCTTCTTTCTACCCTCAACGCTAGCAACTGCTCATCTTTGAATATTTCATTGTAACAGCGTGCTTCCTTGGTGCTCTGCAACTCGCTGCATCCCGAGCGGACCATGGAGAACTGGTGGACACGGCCAAAGTCAACGCGTCTGTATTCCTGGGCCACCCTGAGGACCCGAACATGGATGGCTTTGGCCTTCGTGTCGAACTCACCGTCGAAGGGTGCGACGATGACGCCATCATCAACGCTGCACACGAGGTGAGTATCATTCATGACGGGACCCCTCTCACACTTGAGATGCTGACCACGATGATAGTTCTGCCCGTACAGTCGGGCTCTGACCCAAGGAGCAGACATCAAGATTATGAAGGTCTAATCCTACCCTCTTTCTTCGACCTCCTGTCATGCCCCGAGCGACCCCTCATCTTATGCGTTTTTCGCCTTCCATTCCGCTATACACGGTCTCATAGGTTGCCTTCTTGGACCCCATTCCGTTATTGGACATATAGCCATCCTAATGCTTGCATATACCCCCCTCGTGTATTATTACCCCTGCCAGTCGACTCGAAACATGTATTATAGTGATATCTCCTTTGTGTTGTACATGCCACAATGCCGAACGTTGACCCGTTGACCTGTTGTATTGATGTGGGTCCATCTACGTTCGAGTCTAATGATTGTGCCCTCGAGCTCGACGCTTCGGATTCCCTTCACTAGCAGTGGGTTCCACCGCACCTACTTCGAATTCTCTTCACACAAGTACCGCCGGTCGCACGGTGAGGTTCATTGAATTCCGAGTCTACTACTCCGTTTTGTGGTCTCGTCGTCGATAAAAATAAATGTTCAACCATATATATATTTATAATTTTTGCATCTTGCAAGGTCGGATCAGCGCCTGTCTGGTAAGGGGCAATCTCCTGTAGGCTGTATCTCTCCCACTTTTCCTACATCTTTACCGTGAAATGGACCCATCGGGCGCGATAGAGCTCGGGCTCCCTCCAATGAGAGGCCCTCAGGCTTCGAGGGTGCGTTATGACTTTGAGTTTGATTTGATCCGTGCTGGAGACTAACTTTGTCAAATGGCCGAAGACACGAAAGCTGCAGTCCTTGAGTCTTGGCACGCGCAGGAATATCCGGATATCTGGAGGAAATTCAAGCAGATTTCGTACGAATTCTGACTCGGAAGGAAGGCAGTTCCTCTCGCAGTACGAGCGCGAAGACGGATCTGCAGAAGCCAGGGATGTCGTGGAAAGTCAGCAGGAGCTTGAGCGGGCAGATAAGCAACTTGCACGACCGTACACGAGAAACTCGGCCATGTTTAGCCCACTCTCGGTGCATCAGGCCTCCAAAAAGGAAGGCAAACGACAGTGCGCTACAAACTCACACCAAGCGACCGAACTTGCAAAACGCTTTGCTCGACACCATCCGGTTCTCGCACCCCTGACTAGGTCAAAAGTTCCACTTCAACCATCCCCATTCATGTCCCTCATTACCCGCTTGCACCGGAGCCTGCCAACGATGACGACTTGGACGTAGTCCACACCGACTTGGAGTCGCTCGTGGAAGACACCGATGAAGATGACGAAGCCGAAGTTGTCCTTGATTTCAACGATATCCCCGAGAGGCTGGGTGAGATGTCTGATCTAACGAATTCCACCAACAACACAGATTCAGAGGACGCTGAAGAAGACGCTGACGTGCCAATCGTCCGAAACGGCAGCGTTGACTATGGATCGATTCCTCCCGCTCAGTACTTAGACCAGCCAGCACTAGAGCATGACGGGGTGGGACAAATTGTACCATTAGAGCAGGAGGATCAGAAGCCTGCGGATCCCGAGCAATTCGGACCCGTCGATGACGCGCATGAATATGAAGATACCCCGGTAAGTCACTACATTTTGTGCGTCCCATTCGACTGCTCATCGACCTATCGATTCACAGGTCATCCCGAGGACACATCACCAAGAGCCGCGCGAGCCTCCTCCTGTAGCTGGTCCCTCTAGGATACGCAGTAATGTGCGAAAATCATCATTTTGCACTGATATCGATACCGCAACTGATTAGAACCGGCTGCTTGTTAGGAACAACCGCAAAATCAAGCGGGGGATAGACCCCATGAGCTAAGACCCGCTGAAGCTCTCGATGCGGTGAGTCTGGTAACCTGTCCACCTCGAAGTCGCGCCGACCCAGTCATTGTTCGTATAGCCTGCTGCACCTGCTCGTGGTCGCAAAAACAAGTCAGAACCTCAGTGCTCTCTTCCCCCTGATGGTATTGGAGAACGTCTGGCGGGCTTACGGCCTCTTGAAGTGACCCTGGATCTTGCCGACCGTTTAGTCGTTGTGGACCGTCCATTCATGTACGCCAAGTATCGTTGTCACCCGGTACATTTCTCCTTGGAAGGTTTGGCGTTTCCGAACCCAAAGAAGAACCCAGCAATTGCTAGAGTCCCGGGGCACCCAGGATTGATATGCGATGCCGTGACAACGGTTTCTTGGGAAAACGGGACACGCAAAGTACTTGTGAGAATTCGAAACAATGGCAATATTTAGGAGACTACAAGGCTGAACAGGTGCGGTCGCTTGCTGTAGAGGAATTCTTATCCCTGTCTAGATATGTGAGTCTGTATGCAGCTACTTACACTGGTGTTTCGGACCGGCAGGTGAAAAACACTTGGGTGAAGGTCATTATCAAGGCCAAGGGGCTCTCCTATAGGGAACTTCGCGCGAAGATTGCTCTGCGCGAACGGTACGGGCGAGAAGCATCGGAGGATGAGTTGAACGACGCGTTGGCGACGCCTAATCGCTTTCAAGATCTCAGTACTGAAGTTGTCTTGGCGGCGTATGAATCTGGACAGCGCGTAAGTGTCGTTGCAGGTTTTAGTCTACACGTCACATCGCTAAAAGTCCTTCTGGCATATAGGTATTGTATATATTGAAAATGTGGTGTGCGGGCTACGGCGAAACCTTCCAGCGTCAACTGGCAGAAGAGTTTCCCCGGTGGGTCCCGCCGCCAAAACTATCACCAGAGGAGAAGAGAGAGGCCAAAGCCAAAGCCGCCAAAGACAAGGAGGCCAAAGCCAAAACCAAAGAGGCCAAAGTCAACGCCAAAACCAAAACCAAAACCAAAACCAAAACCAAAACCAAGCCACCCGCCACGCCAGCGATATTCAAGAATGAGGCCAATGAGGATAATGATCACGCACCGCTACAACCGCAGGTGCGGGGTCCTAGAACAGGGAATCATGCTCTCAGCGATATCGGTCCCTCCGAGGCGATCGCTATCTCTCGTAGAAGTGACAGACTGGGGAAGAAGGTGCGAAGACGGTACGCAGAGGTTGGGGAAGACGACTTGCAATTGGACGATGAGCTGATGGAAGTTGAGTGACAGGGGATTTAACGGAGGGGATGTTGGGTGATGTATGAATATGTGATTCTACAAGACATCTTCAAGAAAACTAGACTTGTAGTACTGCTGCAAGCTCTCACAGGAGTAAGGTCGCCGTCACGGGTGGTATATCTGCTCAAATCCCTATGACCCCATGAAAAGGCCCGCAACGAGATTGCTATGTTCTTGTAATCGATAACGACTTGAATACTTTCAGTGTACGAAAGTTGATCAATAATATTATTAATTGCAGCGCTGACCCGGCCCCAGTATTTGTTATATGTCGTGCATTCCTCCCACTCGATATCGATCAATGCTGCCTGCTGTTTGAGGGGCAATCTTCGATTCTTGCCTCTCAAGGTTAGCTCTCGGTGCAGACCGCTCTTAGTTTCATATTTCTCCCCACTTTTTCTTCATTTCTCCAGACATGCCAGCGGACTATGTACATCGACTGGATAAACTCGAGATGACGGTCACAACCGGATTAGAAGCGATCCACAGGACGTTGCACCGTATCTTATCACGGTTAGATTCTGAAAGTCATCTTGAAGTAAGATCTTCTGTTTTTGTATGCATGTTTTTGAAGTTATTCGCCATGACATACCAACGCTCACCTTCAGCAACACACCCGGCATCAGGACCAACAACGCAGCCATGGAGAGTCGTCTGGATCGGCGGTAGATGTGGTTGCATCAGGGACGTCTACTGCGAGGCCGCCAGCTCAGCAATTCACAAAATCACGTCGCATTGACGAACATCTGGAATTAAACGCAGAACTACCAGTACGTGTTGATGTTCGACCGTCTCAAATCACTCTACACATCCACTTCAGCCCTCCGGTGATTCTGAGCAAGTTCCGACCACAAAGTATGAATTGAGACCGACTCGGACGGGTTCAATAGTGCCAGGACTCGCTGCGACGAAGAACCCTAATTCTTCGACGGTGCGTGATGACATCAAGGTTGATCTCATACGCGCTGGAGGCTAATTTCATAACGGAAATAGTCAAAGAAGAGAAAACTACCACAGTTCTCGAGTTCTGGGGAGCTCGGCACGCGCAGAACTACCCGGATACCTGGAGGAAATTCAAACGTATTTCGTGCGACCTCCGAAGGGAGGCAGTTCCTCTCACACGACGAGCGTGAATACCCGTATGCAGGGGCCAGGGATGTCGTGGAAAGTCATCACGAGTCTGAGGTACCTCTTCCCAGCACTAGCGGTCGGGCACTAGCAGATAAGCAGCGTGCAGGATCATCTCCAAGAAGAACGACCGCGTTAGGCCCACTCTCGGTGCGCCAGGCCTTGAAAAGGAACGCAGACGACGGTGCACCGTTGCCTCGTCTCAAGCGAGCGAGGTTTCTTCCATACGTTTTGCTCGACCGTCCGGCTCTTGCACGTCGGGCCAGGTCAGAAGTCCCTCGCCAAGATCTAGTTATCCGTGACCACGTCGCCTCCAACCCTCGTGTGCCGGAGCCTGCCAACGATGATGACGACTCAGACGTCATCCAAATCGACCTGGAGTCGCTCGCGGAAGATACTGATGATGAAGAGGACCTGTATAATAATCTCGGGCTAAGTGATGTATCTGCCCTCACGAATTCTACCATCGACACAGACCCAGAGGATGAAGACGACGACGAAGAGATGGGAGACGTGCCAATAGTAGTGCGGAACGGCAGCGTCGACTATGGATCCCTTCCTCCCGCTCAGAACCTGCCTGCGTTGGAACATGAAGCGGGACAAGTCGAACCGTCAGATCAGAATCAAAAGCCTGCAGACCGAGAGCCATCTGCTCCTGGTGGTGACACGGGCGGAAGGTCTCCAGATCCCCTAGTAAGTTCCTGCGTTTACGACCAAGCGCACTACTGAATCGGACCTGTCAATTCGCAGGCAATGCCGACAGCACATCATCAAGAGCCACACGGTCCTCTACCTGTGGCTGGGCCCTCTAGGATACGCAGAAATGTGCGAGATCATCATCTTCCGCTGAGATCGAGACAGTAACTGACTCGCACTGGCTGCTCGATAGGGACCACCGCACGATGAAGCAGAGGGTGGACCCAGTGGGCTGATACGAGCTCAAGCCCTCGATGCAGTGAGTCCTGCAACTTGTCCACCTCATGGTCGCGCTGACACCTTTATTGTTCGTAAAGCCTCCTGCACCTGCTCGTGGTCGCAAAATCAAGTCAGAACCTCAACGATCTCTTCCACCAGACGGCGTTCGAGAACGTCTGGCGGGTTTACGGTCTTTCGAAGTGACCCTAACCCTTGACATCCGTTCAGTTGCAGTGTCCCGCCCATTCATGGGCGCCAAGTATGGCTGCTCTCATATGCGGTTTGACACAAAAGGCTTCTCGTTTCCAAACCCGTCGATGAACCCGGAAGTTCCTAGAGTCCCCGGGCAGCCAGGATTGATATGCGATGCTGTTACAGATGAAGATGACGGTGATTTCCCGATGGGCAAAGTACTTGTGCGGCAGGCTGCGAAAAAATGGCAATATTTAGGAAACTACAAGACTGCTCCGGTGCGATCGCTTGCCGTAGAGGAGTTTTTGATGCTGTCTCAATACGTGAGTCAATGTACACCATGATATGAGGCTCAGAGCTGATTGTTCGCTAGGTAAAAGACAGTTGGGTGAAGTACATTCTCACGGTGAAGTCATCTTCCTATAGGGAACTGCGCGCGAAGGTTGCTCTGCGCGAACGGTATGGGCGAGAAGCGTCCGAGAATGAGTTGAATGATGCATTGGCGACAAAGGATCAGTTTCTCGTAAGCCCCGAAGTTTTGTTGGCGGCGTATGAGTCTGGACAGCGGGTGAGCTCTCGCAGATTGTGGTCTGCGCGCCATGACGCTAATAATCTTTCTGAAATATAGATATTGTATATCTGGAAGATGTGGTGTGTAGGCTACGACGAAGCCTTCCAGCGTGGGCTGGCAGAAGATTTTCCCGGGTGGGTCCCACCACCAAAACTATCAGCAGAGGAAAGGAAAGCCAAAGCCAAAGCCAAAGCCAAAGCTAAAGCTAAGACCAAGCCACCCGCTCCCGCGCCAGCGGTGGTCAAGAATGAAGTCAACGAGGATGACAAGTACGCACCGCTACAACCGCCGGCGCACCCTGAAACACGGAATGTCGCTCCCAACGATCCCTCCGAGGCGACCGTCGGAGTTCGTAGAAGTCGCAGGACGGTTAAAACACCGAGACGGTACATAGAGATTGGAGAAGTCGGTGAGGAATACCGTGATGAGCCGATGGAAGTTGAGTGAAGCCGCAGTGGAACCGGCGCAAGGGGCGTTGAGTGGATGTATGAATATAGCTGCTGATTCTACCGGTCATCTTTCGATTTATGCTTGTAACTGCTGCAACTTTGTATATTTCGACTCAATGAAAGCTATAGAGCCGCACAGGACGTCAAGCTTTCAAGAACGACCGTCGTCGACAACGTTAACCTTTCACCGCTGCACTCGAACCAAGTATAGATTAGTCTAAACTGATAAGTGACCGAGGCAGTCAATACAGTCATGCTGGATACCTACGTTCAACTGATATGCGAGGGTCAGCGACGATCGTCACTCAGAGTATGAAGGCAACATTTCAAGCTTTTCCGAGATCCAAAAACTGGTGCTTCCAACACAGTCCGTACTATACAGTGGCAAAAAAAAGCGTTACAATTCAATGCTAGGATAATAACGTCTGTCATAATTCGTCAAGTAGTTCAACAAAGTGAACTTACTTTAAGGCTGAGCACGTGTCTTGTCAATGAAGACGGCCATCTTCCCAACGATCAATTCCGACATGCTCTTATCGAAGAACTTGTCCTCGTCCGGAAGAAGAAGTCTCTTGTACTCCGGATCCTCGAAGACCTCCAACAGTTTCTCGTCTGATTCGGCCTCGAAGTTGGCTATGCCATAGTAGGGCGATTTGTAGAGCCCCACCTTGGCCAGCTCCTTGTTCAAATCCGCGTTGAAGTGGAACTAGGGCTGTGTCAGCTCTGTTAATGGCACAATAGGTCGGAACGTTCACTTGCTCGTATTTGATCAAGTTCTTCTTGACAATGGGGAGGCTGGAGAACAGGTCGCCATGCTTCTCGATCCAATACTTGTCAAACTCCTCGAAGGAAACACCGTCTTTGGGGTGCAAGAGGACGGTGCCGCGAACGTGGTTCTTCGTTAGTTCAACAGGCATAGTGGTTGGTGAGGGTTGGTTGGTGAGGGTCGAGTGGGCAGTGGTTAGGGGGTCAGTTAAATACCTCAATTCTAGCGGCATGTACTATTTCGTAGCCTAGACGATCGAATACCGGCATTTCAAAAGTGATTTACCGGTTACCAACGTCGGGGTTTACCGGGCGTTGAGTCCGACAGCACCAAATCCGATGTCTGACGCCACCGATCTTAACTTCGCTCTTCCAACATCGCATTCAGCTTACAAAATTGTTTGCGTCTGAGAGGTCTCCACATGCATAAGTAGATTGTGAGTGTCCAGACTACTGTACTCATGCTGTCGGAAGGTCTTTGTCTCAATGAACTTCTAGGTGTTTACATCAGCGGATGTCGTCACGACCGTCTCTTGGTTCACTGGCATCACGAGAAGATGCTCGTCAGACCTCGCTTCTTGCGTACACGCATTACAGGCTTCTCGAATATTTTGACTTTTACGAAGGCATCGCCGGGTGGGCCAGCTAACGAAACCATTCAATTAGAGTCCGCGGGTTCTCAGCTCCCGCAAACGACTGATCTCTTGCAAACGTACCGCGGCTTGATTTCACTTGGTAAAATCCAATACGATGAAGAGCAAGTGCGCGTGATCATGCACGTATGTATGTCCTGATAGTGGCAAGTTTGCTTCACGAACTCACTCGAGGCTTGAAACAGCTGAGACGCATCCAAAAAGAATTGGATGGGTACGCACCTCCGGCCGTGGTTTCTCGCTACCTCCGTGAACGTGTCAAGACGACCGCCGATAACGCAGCTGGTTCTGAAAGTGCATGGTGGTCGTCTAACGAAGCGATCCCACCGTCCGAGGCGGATACCAAAGCCCTGATACGTGCACCGAAACACGAAGATGAACTAGCAAATCTCACAACTCCCAAGGTGTGCTTCAATAATCCAATCGATCGAGACTCTCATTTACTGACGACGGACGTACCAGGGCCTTCTGCTCATCGGTCCGCCGGGATCTGGGAAGAGCTTTCTGATAGACCTATGGCTAAGTAGTCTGCCCACGGCGTATAAGGCCCGCAAGCACTACAACGAGCTGGTCCTTGAAATCTACCGCGCGGTGTGGGAGGAGACGAAATTGCGTATGGCTGCCGAGCATACCAGACGGCCAGACGACTCCACCGCTGACGGTGTTCCATGGAACAGGGCTCTCCGTGACCGCTGGAAAGACCTTCTCGCGTTCGGTGTTCTCCCACAGCGCTGGGTTCGCAAGGCGAATATGAGCTTCAGCTCTGCGGTGCCCTCGTCTTCGTCTCAGCCGACTATTGCTTTTGTGGTGGCGCGGCGACTGCTGCTGAGGCACTGGCTGCTCGTCTTTGACGAGGTACAGCTATTGGACGTCTCGAGTGCTACGTTGCTCGCGGACGTCTTGTCTTGGTACTGGCGAATGGGTGGAATTCTCATTGGGACGTCCAATAAAGTTCCAGATGACCTGTACAAGAATGGAGTCCAAAGGGAGAGGTTGGAGCCTTTCGTAGAAGCTCTGAAGCAAAGGTGTCCAGTTGTCACACTCTCTGGCAAAGATTGGCGTGAGGTCCGTGCACGGGACAGCGCATCGACAGAATGGTATACCGCTGGCGAAGGAGGACAGTTTGGGCGTAGGTTGCGTCAACTAGGTGTATCGCCCGATTGTGAGTATACACCGCTATCGTCTCCCCGATCCCCGTTAACTTTATTGGACAGTTTCTTCAGCGCAAACACTTGCGGTCTTTGGTAGACCGTTGCGCATTCCGCAAGCAGCGGGAGGCGTCTGTCATTTCCATTTCGAAGAGCTTTGTGAGCAAGTGCGTCTACTTTGGTATCATTTACTCTTCTTCGATCTCACACAACACACCTACTAGTCTTTAGGTTCAGCAGATTATATCACATTGGCTGCTACCTACCACACCGTTGCCATCAGCTTGATACCAGGACTCACACTTGCCACGAAGAACCAAGCACGTCGCTTCATCTCGCTGATAGACGCGTTGTACGAAGCTCGTTGCAAACTCGTGTGTTTGGCAGAGACACAGCCAGACATGCTGTTCTTCTCTGAGGAACCTAAAACTCTTATCGATGATACAACGGATGTCATGATGGCTGAGGCGATCGGTGAGACGCGAGACGTATATCGGCCCAACGTGTCCTCGTACGACACAAAGCACATGTCGGAAGCTCCCACACCCCCAACATCTTCTGTCGCTTTGGAAACGTTGTCTTTATTCTCTGGTAGGGTTTCATGTACTTTATGAGTCCACGATTACCATACTTACTGACCGGTTGCTATGCTCTAGGGAAAGATGAACAGTTCGCATTCAAACGCGCACTCTCTCGACTGAAGGAAATGACAAGTGAGGCCTACTGGAGAGAAGAAGAATGGTCTCCGCTGCCCTCCTCGGAACGGCAATGGGAAAGGCTATCAGTACTGCCTCTACCAGATTCTGATGCTCTTTCCCGCGGTGAACTCTGCCCGCCAGCTCCTGTGGCCTTCGACTCGGATGATCATGCGCACGTACGGCCTGAAGCCCCCCGTGTCCGAGATACTCATTTCTGGGGCATGCAGGACCGTCAGTAGGTGTCGGCGGGCGTGGCCATCGGGAATTGGCATGGTCCGTTGAGCCCGACGCTTCATCCACAAAGCACGGCATAATGGGACACTTGATGTAATAGTAGTGGTCCTGCTGACTAGGAATGTAGCAAATGCTCTAGGCTCGAGAGACAGGGTCAGTGCTGTGGGTGTCTACACTGCTATATACGACCGACGTTCGCGGTAGTAACTCTACCTCTACAGAGTGCAAAATGGATTCGCCACATTGAGGCAGATGGAGGCTTTTAATTCAATTCTAGCATTCTTACGACCGGTTCCGGAGGTTGGGTACGAAAGCGCGCAGATAGCCGGATCGGGGCGAATTCTTGGCGGTGGTGGCGTTTGTGCGTTCCTTCCAAGTCCCAGGGTCGAGTCCGCTCGTTACCGTTCCCAAAGTCTTCTTCAGCAAGTTTCTGGCTTTTGCCCATACACAGACATGCAATTCCAGCTCAGACGGCGGGGCGAGCGCACGACGAGCGTTGCATTCGAACTTCCGGACAAAATGGTAACGGAGGGACTCCTCGCCGGGCACAGTACACCGTATTTCCGATACAGATCTTGCGGCTAGTCAGCAGACGGCATGAGGAAACGCGGAGGTCTCGAGGAATGAATCTGTTGGTGGAGGCGGGACACAGGTAGCCAGGGTCTCTAGGTGGCATGAGCCTCGGGTGGGAGACTCGGTGGATAGGACTTATAAGTGGATGGACGCGCTGAAACTTTGCTGAAACTATTCCGACGCGAGGCGTTAGCATTGGAGACTGGCTTTGCGAGGTCCAAGGTTGGATCGTCTCGACGACGGACGCCTACGCCCCGATCGTCGTTGATTCCGAGATCCTGCTGCTTTCGCTTTCCAACCTTTCTCATAAATTCATTCCTCCCCCTTGTCGTCCTCACTAGGGCTTTCTCCCCTCCTCTTCCTCGCCGCCGTCCCCCTCGGACCACATCCTACCTCGTACACTCTATCGCCCTCGCGTCCCTTGCACACTGTAGAGCGCACCAGTCAGTCTTTACCGGCCTCCCCCTTCATCCTACTCTTCGCATTCTTCATCTACACCACGCCTATTCTCGCCATGTTTCCGACCTTGTCAGCTGCTTCGTTCTCTCTTCTCGCCTTAACGATGGCATCCCTAGTCAATGCAGCTGCAACGACTACCCCCGGTCAGCCGTCGCGTCAGAACGCGCCCATTGGGCAGTTTGAGATTGTAGGGCAGAGCATTGTCAGTGCGCAACAGGTGAGCACCGTCCTCCTCGAATTTCGGTCGTGCGGCTGCCTCGCGTCCGGTCCTACGGCCAGCGCTACCGGTCCTCGGGGGATCTACGGCGAAGCACGAGTAGGGGCGCGTTTCGTGGATGATTTTGGTCTTCGAAGAGCGTGTATGACCGTTAGGATGACCCCAGTTTCCAGCGTGCATCCCACGGGAACCGGCCGTTCGTTGCAGCGCGTGTACCCACGAACTTTTGCTTCCGTCGAGAGACTCTCATTCTCATGGTATTTTGATTCTTGGCGTGTAGCTCTTCCTGGGTACCACGAACAAGGTGTACGTGGTGGATAAGACAGAAAGAAATCCGACACCGATCAATGGTCATCCTGCATGGGCTTCAGGTGTGTAGTCTGACCATCGCGAGCGAATCCTCGATCTTACTTAGTCTCACAGAGTACGATATCAACTCGGACAATGGTCGGCCTATGGACATTGTTACCAACTCATTTTGCGCGGTACGTTTGTGACGAGTGTAGAACTAAACATGTTACTGACGAGCACACGACATGTAGGGCGGTAACGTTCTCGGCAACGGTACTTGGTTGAACGCTGGTGGAAATCAGGCAGTCACCTTTGGCGGTCTCACCGCGCCAAGTCAGAATGGGGGTGCTCCTTACGATGATCTAGACGGTGGACAATCGTGCGTCGTTACTTTTGATCTTGCTGCGCAACACGCTCATTATCCTGACGCTGACGCTCTTAGATTACGGTCAGCCTCTAGTGTAATTTCATTTTCAGTGCCAGATATTGACTGCGTGGCGATAGGTTGCTGACACCTTGCGACGACGGAAGCTGCGATTGGACAATACAGGGTGAGATGACAACGAGGCGGTGGTATCCTACGCTGTGAGTCATTCCTTCGTATTTGGAATGAAATACTGAGTTTTCGTGCTAGTGAAACTCTCGAGGATGGCAGCATCATCATTGTAAGCGTATCTCTCCATAGTGCAGCGAGATGTGTACTGACTAGTATGATAGCTCGGAGGTTGCGCATGGGGTGGCTTTGTCAACGACGCTAGTCAGACACAACCTACTTATGAGTTCTTCCCTTCAAAGGGCGACGGAGCACCGATTCAGTCCCCGCTTCTGGCGAATACGCTTCCTGCCAACTTGTACCCTCTCACGTGGCTTCTACCGTCAGGAAAGGTGTTTATGCAAGCTAACTGGGGAACTGCCATCCTCGACTACAAGGCTCAGCAAGAGTTCGAGCTGCCGGATATGATTCACGCTGTGAGAACGTACCCAGCCAGTGCCGGTACGGCCATGCTACCTCTGACGCCTGCAAACAACTGGACTGCTACTATTCTGTTCTGTGGCGGAACCGACCTTCAAAGCGATCAGTGGAAGACGAACTGGGATATCGCTTCTTATCCCGCGTCCTCCTCTTGCGTCACCATCACCCCTGATGTCTCCCAGAACTACGTGGAAGACGACGACATGCTCGAAGCCCGTTCCATGTTCAACTTGATCTTCCTTCCAGACGGCACAATCTTCGGTTGTAACGGTGCTGGAACTGGTGTTGCCGGGTACGGAAACGACTCGTGGGCTGTTGGCCAGTCGTATGGTGACAACGCTGTATTGAACCCTGCTATCTATGACCCGTCAGCCGCTGCTGGTCAGAAGTGGTCTCGGAGCGGTCTTTCGGCTTCCACTATTCCTCGCATGTACCACTCCACTGCTACCCTACTTCCTGACGGTATGCTCGCGTTATCTCCGCCGTTTTAACCATAGGCTAAGCTTTTCCATAACAGGCGCTGTTCTTGTCAGTGGCTCGAACCCCAATGCGGATTACAACGTCGGTCCTGGTGTCAAGTTCCCTACCGAGTATCGTGTGGAAAGGTTCTACCCGTCGTACTACAACCAAAGGAGACCGCAACCCCAGGGCCTTCCCTCGACCTTGTCATACGGCGGCCCGTACTTCAACGTCACCTTGTCCAAGGATGATTTGTCCTCGAACACTAGTAACACTGCGTCATCGGAGGTGATCATCATCCGAACTGGATTCTCCACTCATGCCATGGTGAGTATTCAAGAGGCCTCTATTGCGTCGTGCCGCTGAGCTGATGATCTCCTGTTTAGAACATGGGACAGAGATACGTCCAATTGGAGAACTCTTACACGATCAACGTTGATGGTACCGCTACGCTGCACGTCAGCCAAGTTCCACCGAACGCAGCGATCTTGGCTCCTGGACCAGCATGTAAGTACTCCTGAGAATGGACGAGCTACAACCCGAAGACTGATTGCCATTTACAGTGCTCTTCGTCGTTGTCAACGGCGTTCCTTCTATCGGCGTCCCAGTGATGGTCGGTTCCGGCCAACTCGGGACCCAGAACATCCTGTCCGTCGCTCCGCTCCCTGCGACCAGCTCCCAGTCGGCACCCAACACGGCGACGTCGTCGACTCCTGGAAGCAACTCGCAGACCGAGGCGAGCTCTGCGCTCCCCCTCCGCTTCTCTTCGGACTCTTTCCTCCTCCCTTTAGTGACTCTGGCAGTATGGACCTTTGGTACGCTGGTACTGTGATTCTGGACTCTTGTTTGGCCCCTTCATGACTCTTTCATGGACCCTTTCGACCACCACCCACTCCCCATTGTGCTTCTCCTACCATCCCTTCCACCTTGACGCCTTTTCATGACAGTTTGTGTGCATATGTAAGACAATCCCCTCATTTAAGTTGCCTATATGTATTTTCCACACGACCCGCACGGACCTATTTTTTACAGTACATACCCACTCTTCCACGGCTTGGACTCTTTCTTCTTCTCACTGCACGTACCATTTTACTTTTAGCTTGTCATACATACATCATTGGAACACTATTGTTTGGACACTACCTAGTAAGTACCTACTAGACTCGTATACTCAAGTTGTAGAAACACCTTTTGCATCCTCTGGATTGACTGGACTTTGGTCAATGTACTCGGGCTGACCCGCCGCACGTCTTCGCCGGCAGCCCTGCCATGCAAGGTTGTCTTTCGCAATTGTGCCAAAGCCCACTTCAACTAACAGCTATGTTCTTATTCACGTTCTCATCTCATCCTCATCCGTCCCCAAACTTGCTAGACGAACAAGGGCACTGGATCCGGAGTATAATGGCCCTTCTTGGAACTGCTTGCTTGCTATCTCACCGTGAGCAAATGCATTTGTACTACTAGTACTATGAATATTAGAGATCTCTTTCAAGTTCCGTGTCCAAGCCTTCATATCTCAATGCACTTCCGACGTATAAGTATGCCTAATGAGAGCTTGCACAGCACGTGCACAAGCCTAAATCTAAAGACGACCGGTTGATTCGACAACTAATAATGTATTCAACGCCCGACGCCCCTTCCGCCATTTCCACTGGCACTGCGCCTTCACTCAACTTCCATCGGCTCATCACGGTATTCCTCACCGTCTTCTCCAATCTCTATGTACCGTCTCAGCGTTTTGACCGTCCTGCAACTTCTACGAACTCCGACGGTCGCCTCGGAGGGATCGTTGGGAGCGACATTCCGTGTTCCACGGTGCGCCGGCGGGTGTAGCGGTGCGTACTCGTCATCCTCGTTGACTTCATTCTTGACCACCGCTGGCGCGGGAGCGGGTGGCTTGGTCTTGGCTTTGGCTTTAGCTTTGGATTTGGCTTTGGCTTTGGCTTTGGCTTTGGCTTCAGCTTTGGCTTTCCTTCCCTCTGCTGATAATTTTGGTGGTGGGACCCACCCGGGAAAATCTTGTGCTAGTCGACGCTGAAAGGCTTCGTCGTAGCTCACGCACCACAATTTATATATGTATATTTCCTATATATTCCAGAGGGATTGTGAGCGCTCTGGCGTGCAGATTATAATCTACGAGAAAACTCACGTGCTGACCAGATTCAAAAGCCGCCAATACAACTTCAGGACTCAGGAGAAATTGTTCATTTGCCGCCAACGCGTCATTCAGTTCGTCCTCCGACGCTTCTCGCCCGTACCGTTCATGCAAACCAATCTTCGCGTGCAATGCCTTATAAGAGTCCCACTTGGCATCGATAATGTACTCCACCCAAGTGTCTTTCACCTGCCAAACCATCAGCGTGGCTCGTAGCCGCATACCATAGTGTACACAAACTCACGATTTGAGCAAGCGACGAGAATTCCTCTACCGCAAGCGATCGCACCCGCGCAGCCTGGTAGTTTCCAAGATACTGCCACTGGTTCACAGCATGCCGCACAAGAATTTTACGTGTCTGTGTCCAATCGACGTCAACTGTCACGGCATCGCACATTAATCCTGGTTGTCCTGGGACTGTAGGAATTTCTGGGTTCATCGACGGGTTCGGGAATGCAAAATCCTTTGTGTAAACCTGAATTAGATTGCAATGATACTTGGCGGCCATGAATTGTCGGGTCACGGCAACTGAACGAATGTCAGGATCCAAGGTCACTTCGAAAGACGGTATGTTCGCCAGACGTTCTCGAACGCCGTCCGGTGGAAGAGAGCGTTCTGACTTGACTTTACGACGATGAGCAGGTGCAGTAGCCTTTACGAAAAATCGGTTGTCAGCGCAACCTACGAGGTGGACAAGTCACTGATCTCACTGCATTGATAGCTTGGTCCGGTCCTGGGTCACTGGGTCCGCCCTCTGCTCTATTCTGTGGCCGTTTCTATCGAGCAGTCAGTGCGAGTCAGTTACTGTATCAATCTCAGCGCAAGATAATGATCTCGCACATTTCTGCGTATCCTAGAGGGCCCAGCCACAGGTGGAGGACCGCGCGACTCTTGATGATGTGCTGTCGGNATTGCCTGNGAATTGACAGGTCCGATTCAGTNGTGNGNTTGGTCNTNNANGCNGGNACTTACTNGGNGANCTGGAGACCNTCCNCNCNTGTCACCACCAGGAGCAGATGGCTCTCGGTCTGCAGGCTTTTGATTNNGATCTGACGGTTCGACTTGTCCCGCTTCATGTTCCAACGCAGGCAGGTTCNGAGCGGGAGGAAGGGATCCATAGTCGACGCTGCCGTTCCGCACTACTATTGGCACGTCTNCCATCTCTTCGTCGTCGTCTTCATCCTCTGGGTCTGTGTCGATGGTAGAATTCGTGAGGGCAGATACATCACTTAGCCCGAGATTATTATACAGGTCCTCTTCATCATCAGTATCTTCCGCGAGCGACTCCAGGTCGGTTTGGATTATGTCTGAGTCGTCATCGTTCGCAGGCTCCGGCACACGAGGGTTGGAGGCGACGTGGTCACGGATAACTAGATCTTGGCGAAGGACTTCTGACCTGGCCCGACGTGTAAGGGCCGGACGGTCGAGCAAAACGTATGGAAGAAACCTCGCTCGCTTGGGACGAGGTAACGGCGCACCGTCGTCTGCGTTCCTTTTCAAGGCCTGGTGCACCGAGAGTGGACCGAACGCGATCGATCTTCCTGCAGATGGTCCTGTACGCTGCTTATCTGCCCGACGACCAGTGCTATGAAGAGGCACTTCAGTCTCGTGGTGGCTTTCCACAACACCCCTGGCCTCTGCAGACCGGTATTCACGCTCGTCGTAGGAGAGGAACTGCCTCCCTTCGGAGGTCGCACGAAATGTGCTTGAATTTCCCCCAGGTATCCGGATCGTCCTACGGGTGCCAAGCTCCCCAGAACTCAAGAACTGCAGCTTCCGTTCTTTTGGCTATTTCCGTGACGAACTTAGCCCCCAGCAGTAAAATCAAACTCAATGTCAAGACGTACCGTCGAAGGTCCCTTCGTCGCAGCGCTAACTTGTCCTGGCTCTACTGAGCCCGTCGGTTTCAATTCATGCTTTGTGGCCGGAACTTGCCCCGAATCACCGGGGGGCTGTTATACCAGAAGTGGATGTGTAGGATGATCAGCGGTGGACACTGAGACAGTCGAATTTTGATGCGTACCTCCAGCCCGAGCCGTTCGTCAACGCGACATGGTTTCGCGACTTGCTCAGGCTGAACTGACTGATTCGCATCTATTGCAGATCCAGACAATTCTCCGGAGACGCGTCGCTGATCCTGCTCCTGAACGTGTCGCTGCTGGTGGTCGTTGGTATCTCATGTCGGATTGCAACAAAGCAAGCATACAAGAACAGAAAATCTTACTGAGTCAGGACGAGGACAACTTTCAGAATCTATCCGAGATAAGATGAGCTGTAGCGTCCTCTGGATCGCTTCTAATCCGGTTGCAACCGTCTTCTCGAGGGCATCCAGTCGCTGTGTAGTAGAGTCAAAATCCATGGTCCAAGAAATAGAGAAAAAGTGGGGAGAGACACCGGGAGTCAACCGACTGCCCACTCGGATTGCCCATTACCACACCTCAAACTTTTTTTTTTTTTTTAAATTCTACCGGATCCCCGTCAATGGGGCCGGGCATTTCTATCCCGCATACTACATGTACATGACGCGGCGTTATAAAATGAAACCCAATTACTGTCGCGACGTCCTAGACCGCCGCGGACCCCTCTCTGCATTCGGGTCGATGAGGTAGTTTGGACTGACCCAGAACCAAGGGCCAGACCAACCTCCTTCTATCTTATGTGGATTCAATTTCTTCCACTCCCTGTCAATGTCCACCCGATCAGGGTGTCCAAGATCCATCTCAAAGAGCGTCCTTCCTCTTTCATCGTCGTCTAACTCACGTGTCCCAAATTCTGCCGCTTCTTGCAAAATTTGATCTAACGTGAGCCGACCATCCAGTGGAACGTCCGCCTGCTTCCTCATTAAAGAAGTGACGAGCGATTTCCTTCCCAAGAGCATGTGGTACAATACCGCTCCTGGATGAGGCTCAGTCGAATCGGCCGATTGCTGCCGATCCGCTATTTCCTCATCCGTTTCGCTCATCAAGGCATGATGCCTCTCCGCGCACTCGAACGTGTACGCGAGCGGATTCAGTCTCATCCAATCGGTGACGGTCGCAAAACCGTACCGATCCGTAGAGAAGGGGTCCAGCTCGTCCAGGTACTGTGGACGCTGGCGGTATCTATCCCCATTGGTCACATTGTGCCAATCGTGGAAGAACAGATCTGGGAATTGAATCCACAGATGACAGTCATAAAGAACGTGATCGCGCGTCTGCGGCTGGAACCCGCACACACACTTCACTTCCCCTTCGAGGTTGAACCTTTCACGGAAGGCTCCGATAGGCGCGTGGCCGGTCACCATTCTGGTAAACCGACCCATCTCTTTGGCATTATTTGCCAAATAGGGCGACAATTTCGCCCAATGNTGCTTACCGGATTTNGCCAATTTNTGCCTCCANCGAGGACTTANTGCNANTTGGGACCCGGCATAAGCNTTNCTNTGCACTCGCTCTTTCCATTCAGCGAATACNCNGGTCGTGACATCCGCCCTNGCCACCGACCAAGAAGTGACGTCAGGGTGATGTCCCCTGATCNTCGCNTCNCGNNTCNCATCCGACANCGNGTANCNGTCACCTTCTGTGTANCCGACGTTCGCAGCGCCTTGCGCCTTCTCGTCAACTANGTCATTNTATCCGACATGNGTGTCCATNTGACTGGGCACCCACCAAATNTGCACTTTCNTGAACGGACCCCCATTCANGAATTGCCTGACTTCCGTNCACGCGATCNTNGACACCATCTGCATCGAATGCATTGACGGGTCCAGGATCGAGCGNACGGCTGATTCNTTGTCGCATATCACATACAACTCTTCCGTCGGGAACGACAGCACTTTCTTAATGCCGCTGCCGAGCGACTGAAGACAAGTTGGCGGTGTAGTAGAAGTACGGTGACAATTGGCGCTCGTAGACTTTCGGCAACTTCCGAATAAGTTAAGCCCTTGTAAAAACCAAGTAGAAACTTGATCAAACATGTACCGATACTCCTTGATTACAAGTCCTGCATAATCACAGTTTGTCCTGCTTTACACCTCGGGATCGTGGTTGAAGCTCAGTAATAGTGCTGGCTGCACACGCATACATGGTTTTCAGGTGGAGTACTACTTAGGGCCTGTTCGGTAACCTGGCTTAGCCTAACCACTTGGCGGGGAAAATGAAAAATCAGACCGAGACGCCGGTAACTAAATTTTCGCGAATTTAAGCTAAGCAAATAGTCTGTTTGGTACACCATGGCTTAGCTTAGCTTCCACTTAAGCTGTAGTCACACTCTGTGTGCCAACACCTCAGCGACCGGCGAGGGTTTGACACCGTCGATATCCGTGCCGCAACAGACATCCCGACGCTGGAGGTGGTGTCGCCGAAGGCTGTACTGAGGTCAGAGGCACACTGGCGACTTCATACTCGACTCGGAACGTACTGTACATGATGTACTACTGCGCCCCAGTGGCCATTTGTGAATTGACTCAATGTTTCAATCATGAATCTCGTGTAAATTTGACCTACTCGAGTGTGATTGAAGATGGCAAGTTTTTTGAACCAAGTAGAGCGAGAAATAAGACAACCGGGATTCAACTGCACACGGCGGCGGCGGTGGTCGTCGCAACGAGTACGATTCGATCATGAGCTACAAAAACACCTGCATAATGTAGCCAATGTGTAAAAATACCATTTCCTGGTGTACTTGTGTCTATAACCTACTTCAAAAGTGTTTGCTACGACATGCGCCATCCCGCCGTATATGAGCGCCCGCCCGCCCGACTACGTGATTACTGATGTTACGTCCGTGACCATCCGTTACTCTTCGTGACAAAAACTTGGTTAAGCCAGACGCCTTGGCCCCGAGGTAAATCCGATTTCCTTAGGCCCTGTTCGGCGACGCAAGTTGAGTTGAGTTGGGTGGGGTTGGGTGAAGTTCGGACATCTCCGCAACTCGAGCCAGTGAAGCGCGCGAGTTGAGCTCGAGTTGTCACAGTATGTCACAAATAGTAACAGTGTTATGATCATGATAACACACTCATCGTTGATATTGAGAATCCAACATTGACATGGTTCAAGTTCATGTGCAGCCACCAAAGGCCCAGGAAAGTCACTAACGGTGGTAGTTGTCAGCTTTGCTGCTGCTGCTGGTCATTCAACCACAAATCGA
>SGPM01000314.1:0-31762 GCA_004802725.1 Antrodiella citrinella
TGAGATCGCATGACGATCCGGGTTCGACATCCCATCAGCGTCGGAATATCCAACGGCGGGAGATTTGTCGTCTCCACCCAGAGTGAGCCACCAGTCCTTGGTGCCCTTCAAGTACGCATAAACGCGTTTGACTGCGTTCCAATGCGCGATGCCGGGCTTCTCGGAGAAACGAGAGAGAAGGGAAACAGCGTAAGTGATGTCGGGGCGCGTCGCAACTGATGCGTACATGAGCGCGCCGAGAGTTTCACGATATGGCTTGTCGCGCATCATCGCTATCTCTTCGACAGAGGAGGGGGACTGATCCTTGGACAGTACGAGCTGGGAGTTTAGCGGCGTAGAGAGAATCTTGAGATCCTCAAAACCGTATCGGGCTAGAATCTGTGTGATGTAAGACTCTTGTCCAAGGGAAATGGTCAGGGACCGGCGATCTCGCTTGATCTCGATCCCGAGCATCCAATGTACCTCGCCGGAATCCACTACCTCGACGTGATCTTTGATCTTGCGCTTCAGCGCGTCCATATGCTTCATGGATGGGGTGATCATAGTCATGTCATCCACGTGAATGAACAGGACGATGAACTCGTCGTTGGGTAGGTGGCGGTAGTACACGCCGTGATCCATCTCGGACCGGGTAAGTCCTACGTCAGTCATGACAGATCGGAATTTCTTCGCCCATCGTCGTCCCGCCTGCTTCAAGCCGTAGATACATGCTCGAAGCTTGAGAACCTGACCAGGCTTGATGCCGTCGAGTTCAGTTCCGCGGGGGGGACGCATATAGATGTTCTCCCCTTCTTCCATGCGACCGTAGAGGTAAGCGGACTTTACGTCCATCTGATGGATCTCGTAGTCGCGCTGCGCTGCAATAGCTAGGCATATGCGGGCGGAGGACATTTTTGCGACGGGGGCGTAAGTATCGTCGGACGTATAATCAACGCCTTCGATCTGAGTGAAGCCTCGAGCTACGAGACGTGCGCGATGTCCGATAATATTTCCGCGCGCATCCTTCTTGTGGCGAAAGACCCATTTCGAATCTATGATGTTCATTTCATCAGTCGGAGTGACGTAGATCCAGGTCTTGTGCTTGACAAGCCGCCCGATCTCATCTGCCATGGCATCTTTCCAATGGTGGGAATCAGGGCGCTTCATAGCCTCTCCGACGGTCCGGGGATCCATCGCAGATGCGTCGGAAGCTGCGTCTGCCAAATTCATCTCGATCGTGAAATGGGCTTCATCAAGCTCTTCGCCAGTGATGGCCTTGCCATCCATTATGGCGCGCACTTTGGGGGACGGCTTGCGTTTCCGCTTGCCAGTCACTACGCCCTCAAGGACCGGTTCCACAATCTCATCAGAGACTGGTTCCTGGATTTCCTCAGCGGGATTGATGTCCAGAGGGGGCTGCGCCACAGGGTCGTGCGTGGTGAGATTTCTCTCATTGTCCATCGAGTCTATGGCAGGTAGGTCAATAGCGTAATCCTCCCCTTCAAGGGGAGAAATCTCTCGAGTAGACACGACGAGGTTCCGCTCGACGTTAATGGATTTCTTCGACGGGGAGTAAACTCGAATCCCGTTCGAAGTTTCGTCAAAACCCAGCCATCGGCCTTCGTCCGCTCTGGCCCCGAGCTTGTCTGAATGTTCCTTACGTACATAACAGACCGCTCCAAAGGGCCTGAGTCCGGAAAGATCCGGCTTCTTGCCAAATCTTGCCTCGTACGGAGTGCGGAACCCGATCGCCGCGTGGGGAGTTCTATTCCAGAGCCAGACCGCGTGCCTATGGGCCTCTCCCCAAAGCCATCTGGGGAGGCCCGATGCCATCAGCATACACCGACGCAAGTTTCCGAGCGTGAGATGCGATCGTTCAGCATCGCCGTTATGCTCGGGCGTATCGTGCACGGTCAATTTTCGCTGCGTCCCTTGTCGCTCAAGGTGCGCCGTGAAATCGTTGCCTAAGAACTCGCCTCCGCGGTCCGAATGGGCACATTTAATTCGAACTCCGTACTGAGTGAACAGCCGTGCCTCGTACCCGACGTACTTGGCAAACGACTCGCCCTTCGTGCGTAGAAGGGGCTCTTCGAGCCAAAGTGTGGCGTCATCGAGCATTGTACAAGTGTACAGGCAATGATGAATGGTCTGGACCGGAGCCGGCCCCCAGACGTCCATGTGAATGACATCACCGAAATTTGAAGACCTAGGGTTCGAGCGCTGAGATGCGATCGGCTTCCGGACGGATTTGGCCCTCAAGCACACATCACATTCCGGCTCTCCGGACTTGAGATCGACGTTCAGTCCGTCCAGGGTTCCCCCTTTTGCTAGTTTACGAATATATCCGTACGACGCGTGTCCAAAACGCTTATGGACTTCGAATAAACTGAGGGAGGGGGAATGAGTTGCGAAAGCATTCTCGCTATGGCGTACAATGTACAGTCCGCCCTCCTTCGCGATGTCAGCAACGCGGGAACCGTCCGGGTTTCGGATGACGCAGCGGCCATTTCCGATGCGCATGCTGTATCCGTCATCGTCGAGTTTTCCAAGGGAGATCAACGTCGATCCCATGGTCGGGGCGTACAGCACTCCAGTCACGCGCAGAGTGTTCCACGCGCGTCCATTCGGCACTTTAAGGTGCATGTCACCCACGCCGTATGCGGGGAAGAATTTCTCATTCGCCGCTTTGATATTGCGGCGGGGGACCTCGCGATAGTTTCTAAGCTGATCGCGGAAGGGGGTCATATGTTTGGTGGCGCCGGAATCGTATACGTCCATTTCCGATCTGTGGGAGATCTGGCCATCGGCCTTGGACGCGACTTCCGATCTGGTGACGTCAGTGTCATTTCGTTCGACAGCTGAGTACGCCAACCAATCATCTTCATCGTCAGTATCAATCTGAACGATGCTCGCGGTTTCCACCGCGCGCCCCTTTCCTTTTTCGTCAGGCTTCGCGTCGGCCTTCTTCTCATCAGCCGTATTTGCTTGATCTCTGGGGCGCGGCGTCTTTCCCTTAGAGGGACAGACATTTGCGCGATGCCCCTTCCCTTGACACTTGAAGCACGTGTACGAAGACTCGTCTCGTGGTTCTCGTGCTTTTCCCTTGCCTTTCTTCCAGTCCCGCTTCTTCCCATTTCCTCCAGAAGCATTCGCGGCGTTCGCGGATTCAGACTTCTTAGGTTTGGAGGAAGGGGGGACGGACGTCACAGCACGAGCTTGCGCTTCAGCGCGCAGTAATGCAATTAGATTGTCGGGGGAAACGACAGTCGGCGTGAGGGAGGGGTTGATGAGATTATGGACGCGGATCGCAGATTCGTGAGTCGAAATCACATTTCGATAGGCATGTGGCATGGATGAGATGATGGCGTTGGCAAAGGTCCGATCTGAGATCGTGATTCCAGATCCGGCTAGCTCATCCTTGAGTGTAAGGAGCTCATCGAGGTGAGCTTGTACGGTTTTCGCCGATCCGTCCGCGCATTTCAGTGAGAATAGTCGTTCTTCAGCGTGTGCCTCCGTCAGCGCAGTCTGCTGTCCAAAGCGAGACTTGAGCGCATTCATTATCTCGTGAGGACGAGTGGATGATTTGAGAGTGATAAAAATAGAATCAGGGAGTCGTCCCATCAGAGCTGCCAAGAGCTGATTCGATTCATCCATCTTGTCCACGGGAGCTGCCGCCGTNAGGTACGGTTTGATGACAAGCCCCATCGCCGTAAAATTTACACGCTCCACCCATATACGATAGTTCCCTCCGTCCTTGGACAGTTTGGGGACGTCGTGAAACGCCTTAAAGATGTCCGGCATCTTTCGTTTCGAAGGGGGGGCAGTAGTGGTAGGGGGATTTGGAGGCGGTGGGCCTGGAGGTGGTGGCGGCGGATTTGGATTTGGTGGAAGAATAGGCTGTTGCGCGGGGGGATCGGGGATCTGGGCTGGACCCTGAGGGTCTGGATTGGGAGGATTCGGTTTAGATGCCGCCGGGGCGGGGACAGGAACCGGTACGTGTTCTGAGTCCTCGGGTTCGGAATCTAGATCTAGCTCAACTGCAGTAGTAGGACCTGCTTCCTCCTGCTCTTTCCGTTTTCGAGCGACGATTTGAGCGATCTGGGTGATGGAGATTTCGCTCGCCCAGTCCTCGTTCCCTTTGATAGATCCGAGGGGGATAGTATTGCGGTTCGGACAAGGTGAGTCCTCGCAGAAATTGTAAGAGTCCTGCCGTTCGCTGTAGTAGCAGTCCCTAAGACTTTCTCGGTCAAGAACGTGGCTTTTATTGTAGCACTCGAGTTGTTCTTCGAGGGGGACGACGCGTGATCGTCCAGACATGCACAAGGGGGGATCTCGTAGGTTATTGGGGGTCGGGGCCCATAACCTGTCAGATTATCTAGATTAGATAACCACCTTAACGAATGCAAGTGATATCCACACTAGCAATACCGGTGGGAGCGTGATCGAGGGAGCTGAATCAGACGCGTCAATACGGTCTCAGCTCCTGGTAAGAATGCTATATATAAATACCTGAATCAGACGCGTCAATACGCTGATTATAAGTTAGCATACAAGTACTCTATGAGAAGAAGAGAGTACTCACGTCTCAGCTCCTGGTAAGAATGCTGAGACGTCTACGTCTACTACAGACACTATAAATACTGTAGTACTTCTACAAGGCTGTCCATATATAAAAGGAGAAAGATAAATACCATCTCCCAACTACTCTACCATCCAGCCACTATCCATAAT
This sequence comes from Antrodiella citrinella, assembly GCA_004802725.1. Classification (NCBI taxonomy): domain Eukaryota; kingdom Fungi; phylum Basidiomycota; class Agaricomycetes; order Polyporales; family Steccherinaceae; genus Antrodiella; species Antrodiella citrinella. Next base: position 4,711 of record SGPM01000314.1, read on the forward strand.
GCGGTATCGTCGTTGCGCGACCTTGATCTGAAGATCTCGCGATCATGATCTCCCAGCGCCACAAAGGCCTCGGGAATCTCCGACATACGGACGATGATTAGATGTATTTGTAAATATGCGCATACAATGGCCCATACCCCATTTGAGCCAATTCATCTGGATCTTGCCTTAGCTGAAGGAGAATTGAGTAGGAGCGATACATGGAACATTCGCCGTACACCGTGTCTATGAGGCGTAGCGACGCCGAGTTCAGCATTGCCGGATGAAACGTAGGATGAAGAAGCAAACAAGGCTTACATGTCTTGGTTATGCGAGTCCATGATGGTAGAGTGGCGAGTTCAATAACTCCTGAACTTGAACAGTCGTGGTGACCCTTTTGGGCGACCTTGGGGGAATATTGACCCTATTGCCGCAGGTCACGTGCAACCTTCTCGAAAGTCGTGCCACTTTTGCTTGACTTTTGCCTCTCAACGTACTTCCACCATCTTCCGGCTCGTTTCCACACGCGCTCGACGTTTGCAACGTTTAGCAGCGTCCAAGGATGCCCAAAGTCCCCACGGTCTCGCCTGCCACCGGAAAACCAGTCTCGTCTCAATTTATCCATACCCTCGAGTCGAGTTTCGTTGACAGCGCTGGTCGTACGCTCCTGTTGCGAGGAGTCAATCTATCTGGCGCAGATAAAGCTCCGTTGGGATGTCCTTCACAAATTCTGGATGATTTCTGGGAGACAGCGGAGAGCGGAGGGGAGAGTTTTGTGGGAAGGCCCTTGAACCTCGATGACGGTTCAGCAGATGTGCATTTAGCGAGGTTGAAAGGCTGGGGGTTCAATATGCTGCGGTATGTCGTGACTTGGGAAGCTTTGGAGCATGCTGGACCGTGAGTGTTGCGCTGCCTTGCCGCTGCGTCCGCCTTACACTCGTGGAACAGAGGAAAATACGACTACGAGTTCATGGATTATACCGTGCGCGTACTACGAAAGTGCAAGGAGTTTGGCTTCAAGATTCTCATGGATCCTCATCAGGATACGGTGCGTCCTCAGCTTCTTCGTGCCTTACCAGGGTTGTACTGATTTTCCAAACAGTGGTCCCGGTTCTCTGGAGGGTCTGGTGCGCCATACTGGACGCTTCCAGCGTGTGGGATTGAGCCCCGCAATATCACACCTACCCAGGCCGCTATTATTCACTGTGAATATCCAAATGCGTCGAATCCGAACCCCGCCGAGATGCCTGCTATGATCTGGAGCACCAACTACGGTCGACTCGCCATACAGACTCTGTTCACCTTGTTCTTCGCCGGCAACGACTTCGCGCCAAAATGCGTTATCGACGGCGTCAACATCCAGGACTACTTGCAGTCCCACTATATCAAAGCGTTCGGAAAGCTCGCTGATCGGATACGGGACGCAGGTGATTTAATGGACGACTGCGTGCTCGGCTGGGACAGTCTCAACGAGCCCTTCGAGGGATTCTGCGGATACCCCGACCTTAATGCCTACCCATCAGAGCAGACCTCGACGTTGAAGAAAGGCACATTCCCCACGCCGGCGCAATCGCTACGTCTGGGCATGGGTCAGGCACAGACTTTGGACACTTGGACCTTTGGCGCTTTCGGGCCCAAAAAGAGTGGCCGAACTACCGTCGATCCCAAGGGAGTAAGACTATGGCTGGATCCCGCCGCCGAGCCCGATGGCGTGCATTCGACGTGGGGTTGGAAGCGAGATGCTGGTTGGAAAGTGGGTTCCTGCCTTTGGGCGCTGCATGGTGTTTGGGACGTCGAAACCGGATACGTCATCACACCTGATTACTTCAAGTATAATCCGGAAGGGGACCGGGACGTGTGCTTCATTGAGGACTATTGGCGGCCTCACTGGCAGGCTTTCGCTGCTCGGATACGACACTCACAACCCGAAGCCATCTTATTCGTCGCTCCCCCTGTATTCGCGCAGCCCCCGCCGATAGACGAGTCCGACCTGAAAGGTCGCGGCTGTCTGTCTACCCACTACTACGATGGTCTCACCCTGATCACTCGCCATTGGCACTGGTTCAACGCCGACGCGCTGGGGCTGCTTCGGGGAAAGTACTCCTCCAATTTCCCTGCCGTCAAGTTCGGCGAGCGTGCGATCCGGCAGTCTATTCAGGAACAACTTGGTGTCCTGAAAGATGATGCCAAGATTCTGGGCGCATATCCCACTATCATCGGAGAAATTGGCATACCTTATGACATGGATGACAAGAAGTCATATGGGTGGACGGATAATGGGAAGCATAAGGGCGATTATACTAATCAGCAAAAGGCCATGGACGCGAGCTTGAACGCGGCAGATGGGCCTAATTCGCTGAACTACACTATCTGGACGTACGTTCCTGACCATACTCATACGTGGGGAGACGGCTGGAATCTGGAAGACCTCAGTCTGTGGAGTCCGGACGACATGCGGGACAGGCCGGACGTGTGTATGCAGAATAACGACGCGTCGTCTGCACTGCTGCTCAAGAGACCTGGCCCGAATCCGATGTCAACGTCTGCTGCGACGTCAACACTATCCCTTGCCACCTTAGGAAACGCGGCTTCAACCGATCATGATCCCTCTTCCCGGACTTCTTTGTCCCATTGGGAGAACGCCTACGACTTCCTCACTGACGGTGCTCGTGCTGTCAAAGCCTTCGCACGACCATACCCCGCTGCAGTCGTTGGTGTTCCGAAGGACATCAATTTCGACATCGCGAAGGCGGAGTTCAAGTTCACCGTTCGCGTTCGCCCAGAAGACGCGCCCGTATCTGGCATCCTCCCACCTCCGATATCTCGCACGTCATCCGAGTCATCCACTTTGGTGGAAGACGCGCCTGAGAAAACCGATGAGCCAGCCACGGAAATCTTCTTGCCCGTTGTACACTACGCGAGCAACAAGCAGGTCGCACGGTGTCGGGGAGAGCAGACGGACGCAGACGAGGCATCTGTGTCAGAATATGAAGACTCGTCAGCGCCGTCAACGAACAGGTCGACACCGTATGGGACTGTTCGTGGTTCTGTTCCTCCCGCCATCGCTTCCACACTGGACTGCTCAACGCTGCAGGCGGCATGGTACACCTCTGGTGCCGGTGGTCCGACGTTTACGACACCGCTCAGCTTAGATGTGGAGGTGTCCGCAGGTCGGTGGACGGTAGAGGGGCAGACTCTGCGATGGTGGTACCCTGTTCCTTCAAAAGGAGAACCAGAACAGGAGTACACAATCACCGTTCGCAGAGCCGGCGGTGCGATCAAGGAGGCGGCTGAAACGAGTGTGTGGTCAAATTTCTGTGGGACGCTTTCTAGATTCTGTTCGTCGGAATGACTCGTTGCAACATTGTGCATTACTGTATTTTATTTCTCTTTCTCCACTTAGTCTCCATCTTCCGTCTAAAGCGGTTTCCCTGCATTCCCCATGTTTTATTTTCTCCACCTTTAGTTATGAATTGCATCGTTGTTGGACAATCTTATGTACTCACTATCTCTTGCCTACTCATACCAAGCTTACGTTAATGCCCTGCTATATCATATGTGATCCATGTCTTTGAATGAATTTCGCGCGCTGCATTCACATCATCACCACAGTTCATGGAAATGCATTGTCTTTCTCGATGGGCGCCGAGCGTCCGCAGTGGAGACGATGTGGGCTTGGGCTGCGGATCGAATGTATGATTGACAAACGAGCGTCGCTGACCAGGTATAAGTACAAGGGACATGATTGCTAGCACTCCACTCATCTGAAGCTCAAGCTTGTGTGCATCTTCACCACCACCACCACCGTCGATATCACTTGCACCGCATACTACGCAAAGCAACCATGGAACTCCATTTGTCACGTAACTCGACGACGACGACGATCCTCTCAGCTATTAGTTCATCTGCCGAGTCCTCCATGCAGGCATCCTTTGCCGCCGCCACACCGCTCTACCACATCTACACGCCCGGGTACATCCACCGCGAGACGACGTTCATTTCGCACATCTCGCCGGACGTCGCCAACGACCCGTCGTACAACTTCAAGGGAGGGTTCTTGTGGGCGTACGTTCAAGTGTCTTGACATTTGGAAGATCACGCTGGCCGTACTCACTTCTAGCGACAGATACAGATCGTTCGAGGGACCGGACGGACGATCCTATACCTGGCACTACATGTACTCAACCACATCGCACGTACGTGTTCCTTCTCGCTGTAGTAGTATCGGCTCCGGATGCTGACCAGTACACAGCTCACGGTGGACGATGGAAAGAAAACCGGATCGCACGGCCATTCCGTATTCCATCAAAGACGAAGTCTCATTTGGAGATCAAGCCGGAAGGGATGCATATGGTTGACCTCATCGTGATCACCTGGGTCTTTGTTGAGACACGAAGAAGGGAAGAGGAGAGGAGGAACAGGCCGTGATTTGCCACTGATCATGTCTTTGAACCATATTCTATACGCTACATGATACAAGAAGAACCGATTTGTTAGTGTTGCATGACGGGAAAGTAACACGATTGGCTCAACAGTCGACTATTGGGGCTCTTCAAATTCTGTACACCAACTTCTCGCCAGAGATAGGCCGCATCCAAGGTTCTGTGCCATGAGTGCCATCCTCCGAAGGACGATCGACCAACTAATTGCTTCCCAGCAAAGTGAACCCGTCCGGCACGATCCTTTCAATGCCGCCAGGCATGAGTCGGACAGGATTGGGTGGGATGGAGAACTTTTTGGCCACGCCTGCGTTCGACAGCCAGTTGTAGTACGAGACAGAGAAATCCCGCCACGTAGGATCCGGTGGCATGAGCTCACCTAGCGGGAGCACAATCAGTTGATGAGATCCAAATGCGCAACACAGAAGCGGACCATTGTAGCGGATATCTTTTCCCAACCCGATCCAGACTGAGCTGTAGAGCCCTACAACGCCGTCTCGGATACCCTCCTTATCCCATGTCGATTTCCGGATGCACGCAATAACCCCTCCGCCGTTGTTGTATGTACGAGAGATCTTCGCAGTGCTGTCCCCCTCCGATATGCAATCAACCGCATAGTGAATGCCTCCAGATGCTTCCTTGACACGCTGGGGCCAATCGGGATCACGGTAGTCGAATGCTTTCTCCACGCCCAGGTCAAGCAGTTTCTGGTGATTCTTCGGAGACGCGGTGGCGAAGATACGATAGCATTTGTCGGTGGGTGTGCGGAGCAATTTTGAGAGCTCCAAAACGAATAGCCCGAGAGAGGTAGTCACGGAGTAAATGAGAAGGGACTGTCGAAAGGTGGGGTGATCTTCAGGCGAATGAAAAGGACCTATATGAAGGTAGTCAGCATTTGTAGTAGAGAATCAAAGCAGACCGTGGACTAACTTGTGCAGCGGTCAAAGAACACAGTGGGACTGTCGCAGCCTCATCGAACGAGACTTCCTTCAGTATAGCGATGGCTAGATCCCATTCAAGTATGGCATACTCTGCGAAACCACCAGGTCGTTCATTCTCACAAGTGGCTGATGTCAAGCATCAATTGATATCAATCTTGCGACAGCCTTTGAAGCACACACACCTCCTTGAAGAAATCCTGCGACCCGGTCGCCCACATTCCATCGCAGAACACCTTCTCCGAGCTTATCAACAACTCCGGCGATGTCACTGCCTACGACACGACCAGGAGGAGCGGGAGGATGGGACGTGTAGAGGGCATCCACCGGATTGAGAGCAACAGAGTGGACTTTGATCCTGCAATACGAAACGGAAGTTCATTAGGTGCTCATGAGTATCATTGACGCACTGACCTAATTTCATGAGGCCCAGGTTCTGGAACTGCTTTATCCTGGACGGCAGCTGTGTTTCCTGGAACGGTAATCAGTGCTCGCATGTTTGCTTTCCTGCGGGTCCTCAGACTTGATCCACTGACAAGTAGCTAGTCTGAGACAATGTCAGAAGAAAGAAGGGTGGGACCTATGGTTCGTAATCCCTATCTGCCTCCTAGTGTCATGTTACCACTGGCAAAGACGCATGAACCCTTCATCCACAAGTCGTGTAAGTATCAGTTTAGGAAGTTTCGGAAGAGCAGTTACGACTGTCTGCATATTATTTAAAAAGTAGATTACAACTGTCTTCGATGTGTTATTGTTGAAGTCTGTCGAAGGGGATTTTTCTGGGTCGAGACAGAGAAATGTTGAAGAGAGAGGTTCGGCAGTCTCCGACGCGGTCCCATTCAGGTCAATATAAATTCGTTACTTCCTATCTTGTTCCACCAAAGCATGATTGCATTCATACGATCCAGTGTATACTAGGACTTCAAAGCTGCGAATCCGACCCTACTGCCACCAATATCAAAGATCGAGTACACGGTAGTCAGGAAACTGTCTCCTATAATCCAGAAATCCGACGTCGTCCCGGAGCTCACGATGGCACCGACACAATTCGGCGACCCGGCGCTGACTTGCCCCAAGTTGAACACACTCGGGGGAATAGCGAACGACTTTCCGCCGAAAGTCAGCGATACCGTGGGGATGGCGTTGCATGGGATACTATAGAACCCGTTGCCGATGTACTGGTACTTGGGGATGCGGGAGTAGAAGCGTTGGACTTTGGAGGCGTCGCCGATGATCAGTGTGGTTCCAGTGTCGATGATGGCCTTGGTACTGGTCACAGCCGTGGTTTTGCCAATGAGCACCGAGTCCATCGTGACCTGCCAATAGCCCTGGAAGAAGCAAGCTTTGTATCAGCAGTCTATCTGAAATCACATAGCACCGTACCTGGGTGGTGACGGATACATAGGTGATTGGCCCCGTGTATAAATTGGTATTGGTACCTCCCAGGAAGAGCTCCGGCGCATTCGGCGTTAGCTGGAACGCGAATACAGGTTTGGTGGTTTGCTTCTGCGCAATAAGGGTCTGCATGAATGGCGGGGCATTGAACTGCGAGATGGTCTGGAACCCCATCCCGAGGAGGCCATCTGGAGGAAAGTTGGATTTTGCAAAGCCATCCGAGTACGTGTTTGCTGCGCCAAGCGCTTGTTTAGTAGCCTGTCGAATGACTGTCAGCCTCGATAGTCCCGAGCGTCGACTTGAAAAACACTCACAGGGAGACCAGCAACCGTCACGGTATCCGTATACTGCTCCCCGCTAACCGACGATCCATCTCCATATGCCAACGAGAACTTCTTATGTCGATCCGCGGACGCCGTGCTCAAAGTTGGGTCGTACAGCTTGTGACCAGCGCAGTTGGAGGTGCAACTGGAACCGGGCAGGAAAAGGTCGCTGCTGCCCGTGTCGAAGTCGACAATATAGGTCACGGGAGGTGTACCAACGGAAATTTGGCCTTGCCAGAGGACCTCATTCTGATCCGTCAGGGGTTCCGCGCCAGTCGCACGTCGGCTTGACGAAGAGTTGGAAGGAGAGTCCATGTCGAAAATAGTGCCGAGCGAGATTGGAGGCTCTTGCCCAGTGTTGCGTCTGTAGGCCTCTATGGTGTTCTCGTATTTTCTGGTTGATGCATGAGCTATGTGATTAGCATGGATGACTGAACTGACTCACGAGCGGACCCTGAGCACCGATTGTATAAGGGCATCAAGATCGGCGAATCCGTTCACGACGGAATCCTGACGCTTCGTCAAGCCGATGGCAACACCTTCACTCTTCCGGTCAACGGGAGAAGGAGAGGCGGAGGCGAGGAGGTGGAAAGCAAAGAAAACATAGGCGATGGTCAACATCGTGAAAGAGCAGAGATGAAAGCGGGAAGCAAGATGGTGGAGGGTGACAACAGCGAACTAGTCGGTTTATATCCTCACTTCCTGGAGGCTGACACTTGGCTGACACTGCGTCATTCGTCGCAGTCAGCCGATCATGCCAGTCCAGTTTCCAATATCTGCATAGAAGATGATAGTCGTGAATTCATTATCGTTCGTAAACAAAGTTCCTGGGGTATAGAGTGTGTGCAGATCAATATCCGTGAGTCAATGACCACAACCTCCCATGACTGCAGATGTGTTTCGGAAATTCCCAAATTCCCAACTAAAACAGTCCTGTTTAAAAAGTCAGTAAGTAGACTTTGAAGGTTCAGCTATGCCACTTACGACACAATCGTCTTCCTCAATCGCCATCGGCACGGCACGTTTCTCACCCGCGCCATCACTCCAATCATAGTCCTTCGAAAGCAGGCTGTCGATGACGACCATTATACTGTGCGAGTTCGTGGACACAGACCACCCCAGCTTCGTCACAGTATCGTAGCGGATAACTTTACCAAGGTGGCATTTCGTCTCCAAAGCAAAGCCACCAATAGCACAGACAGAAGAGACGCCTGTGCACGCGCCTTGAGGTATGGGATCCCCAGTGTGATAAACGTGCGTGATGTGTTGTAGTGACGGCTGCGAAAGTCACGATTAGGCCAGCTGTGTAACGACGATAATGTAGTAGGACGTACGGGCAATGGTAAGTGAAGTCGAGAGGCGGCAAGTTTCTCTCCAGGAGCTTCGAACGCGACTACAGGAACGCCGAATGTAATACCCATGAGAGACGCGAGTGAGCCACCAAGCGAGTGTCCTGCTCAACACTGAGTTCAAACCGTGTAATCAATGCATTAGGGAGTGCTCACCTATAACCCAGATGTCCGAGTCTGGATACAAGTAAGTGACATTGTTGTATAGATTCTTGAGGTCTATCAGTACGAGTACAATCGTGATGTCAACAATGCTCACCGTTCCGATGGGATAGAATAAACTGTCCTCCGTGAGGCTCTTCTCTAAGCAACCCTGATCGCACTTGCTATTACCCTGATAGCAATCGCAGACCGTCCACCACGTAGGGCCAACCCGTGCACAGCAGCAGGAGAATAAGATATTATCGTTCAATTTGTCCTTCTTCGTAGTCGGTCCGCCACCGCCCACCAACCAACCAGCAGATGTTCCTTTGACAGAAACAACGACTGTAGAGTTATCAGGCGTAGCAAAAATGTGTCCGCGGAACCCATCTGCGTCTGGCTCCCAACCAAACGGATAGCTCTGGCAGAGATCCGTTAGACTGAAGCCGCACACATTACATCTGTACTCACATTGTTCCATTCTGGTCCCAAGTCATACCAGCCCTTATCTCCCGGGCCCGTAAGATAATCGTTACTCGTCATCTTCGCCAGCATGAGAAGCGTATCTTTGTCATCGATGTTTGGCCCCGCCACTTCGTCTTCGTCCCATATCGAGAGGTCGGACGGTGTGCCCTGGAATCGGGCACTATGGAACGCGCGCTGTGAGCGTGGTTTGTGTGTCTTCACGGTTCGTGTATCGAGCGTGAATGTCTCAGGAGCAAGGTGGACAGGTGTATCGGCGAAGACGGTTCGCGACGCATTGTTGAGCCCATATTGGTGTCGTAAAGTGAAGCTGAGGGTGCGGGAGGGCGGCGACAGTGTTTGTTCAGTAGAGACATATGATGTCAAAAGGTACTGGAGGGCATTAGGCAGGAAGTTGTAGAGCATCGTAAGCTCGTCGTCGTCGCCAGTGACTCAAGCAGAATACCGCAGCAAGCCTTGCTTTATGTATAGGCGCCACAAAGGGCGGACCGACAATGTCCCAAGAAAGGCAAATCCCGACGGGTCAGCCGACTCGCACATCTTCTGCTTTCGAACCACTCCGAGTCGCCACTGACGAGTTTCACAATGAACAGTGAAAACGCGCGCACGTTCACAAAGCATAAACGATGATGTATGTTATTCATGTTGAACATCTACGTAACTCACGAAGCGGCAAAGACTACAATGACTATGGTCGATGGAGAGAAAACATCATTGTATAGGACATACTGCTGTGGACTCCATTAGAGCTGGGGTTCCAACCGCATTGCGCCCCGTCATAAATCAGACTTCACGCCCTTCTGTCTCTATTCTCATTCCCACCATATTTCTGTCTTTCCGATGTTGACCATCGCATGAGCTCTTCTTGCTTTCGAGCTTCTCGTTCCAGCACTTGGCTCTCCCTCCCCCGTTGACCGGCGGATGGCTGAGGGTTATAGCATCAGCCTGACCATGCGTCAGGATTTGTACAACGCTAGTAATAGCACGATGTTCATGGATTAATCTAAGGCGTTCACGCTGCGATATGGGGATGGATCGCAGGTCAGCGGGGAGCAGTATACGGATACCGTGCCAATAATCGCTGCTCTTACTGTGAGTGATTATTCAAGCCGACGCGCAAGTTTTGGAAGCTGACAGTTATTCAATAGGCTACCAAACAAACACTAGGCGCAGCAAACACGTACTCGAGTAGCCTTGCAAAATCCGACTATACTCTAGATGGCTTCCTCGGGATGGCGTATCAGTACATCTCTGAGTTTAACTCTCCACCATTCATCCAGACTCTCATTGAGCAGGAGAAAATATCTCAACCTGTGTTCGCGTTCAAGCTCGCGTCGACGGGGGTCGCAGTTGTTCCTGGTGTAAACACAAGCCTGTATACTGGTAATTTCAGCTACGCACCCGTCACAGAGCAAGTGAGTGCATAGACTTCCGTTTGGTTCTTGCGTTCATTGACGAGTTTGACCTTAGGGGTATTGGCCAATATGGACTCAGTTCTCATCAACAACAAAACCGCTCTAGGTAGTGTCTTGACTGCAATCATCGACACGGGAACGACTTTCATTATCGGCGACACCACAAGCGTCAAGAAGTTCTACTCTCAGATCCCCGGTTCCAAAGATGCCAGTAGCACCGTCGGCGCCGGCTTCTACACCGTACCCTGCAACGCTAATACCCACTGTCCAACTCACATTCGGCGGAAGATCGTTCAGCATTCCACCGGCTGTCTTCAATCTGGGACGCGTAACAGCTCGCTCGCTCGATTGTGTCGGCCGCATCGTCGCATCGTCACAGTCGTTCTAGATCATAGGGTATTTGTTTTTGCGGAACGTATACTCGTCATTCGATTTGGGTAACAATAGGGTAGGGTTCGCTACGTTGAAGTGACTGCAGCTGTCCTTGGTAGTAGTAGGAAAATATTCGAAGCATGTCAGGATCCAAACGTATATCATGATGTACGAATTAACCAGCCAAATCGCGCGTGGGGGGTATACAGTCACCAAGGACCGCGTGATGAGAAAAAATCATCCAGACTTGTAAGGTGTCGTCGGAGGCATAAATCCACTCTTGCGCCTCTTATGATCCCTCTTCCTGGCCTCATCAATGCGATTGTCCGCAAGCAACCTCGCAAATTGCGCGGCCCTAGTGTCGATTGGTGGCCGATACTCGACGTCCTCCTCTGTGATATCGAAGGGTATATACTTCAGCGTCTCGTTACGACCATTCGGCTTCTGCGCCGCCAAAAGGTTCAGCTCCGGAGTGGAGGGCACCGACACGTTGTCACCCCTCACGTTTGACCCAGAGGGGACTGCCCGGGAGGCAGGAGCGCGGCCCTGGTCATCAAAATCGGGTTCAGAAGACTTCTGAAGCTGCATAAGATCTGCATACTCTTGGAGCTTATTTCCCGCCGCGAGGCTCATCTCCCTCAAGATCTTATCCGTAAGTTGCAAGTCGCCAACTTGCTGCCACACGTGGAGCGCGACCGAGGGTTGAAAGCAATGATGTGCAGCCATCTTCGCAAGGGCCGCGTCCATTCCGAGAACCATGGCAAATTTCGAGTCGGCCACGGAAAGCTCAAGACCCTTGAAAACGTAGCCGGATCCCGGTGGGGTATCGGAATGCATGGGTACTGAGGCTCCAATAGTGTGGCGTCGATCTCGTAAAACGGGAGGAGGCTGCATAGCTGCTTTCTGTTTACCTTTATTCACAGCTGGCGGCGAGGTGGGCGACCCGATCAAGTCAGCGATGGGATTGACCACTGGCTTTGGCGATGGAGGGCGGGGTTGAGAGAAAGGAAGGGTGGCTTGGATAGCTTTTTGTGATCGATCTGGTAGAGGGGACAGAGGTTGCATTGCTGCTTTCTGTTTGCCCATGTCGGTAGCTGGAGGTGGAGTCGGTGGCCCCATCAGATCCGCAGTGTGATTGACTACTGGGTCGGGCTGTGGAGTACGCGCTAAGATGGCAGTTGTGCTAGTTTGGATGGTCTCTCGTCCTCGTCCGCCTTGCGGTTCTGTCAGGACGGCTTTTGAAGGACCGGCAACGGGGGCGGGATCAGTCTTGGACTCAGCGGGAAGGCGTGCCCCAGACAAAAACTTGAGCTTAGCCAACGCTTCAACGAGCTGCTTCCGCTTCTCCTTAGAAATCTTCTGAGGAACATCTTGCTTGGTCGTAGACTTCACAATGGCTGGCGGCGGAGACGCGTCCAAGGAATATTGTGTCGACTGAACGAGGGGTCGGTGGACACGCGACTTTGAGAGGACGGCTGGAGGAAGCTGGGCTAGAAACTCCTGAGTGGGTTGACTGAAAATATGATGCTGTGCAGGAGCCGAGGACTGAGACTGTGAGGCCTCTGCTGGAGCAGCTTTGTTCTGTGGAGGGTCGACGGCCTTTTCTTTGCCTTTGTTCCTGCTACGAACTGGCGGCCACGGCTTGTCCTGTTGACTGCTCGCGTCGGGCTCCTCCCGCGCGACACCACTCAAGCGACGAGCACCATCCGCGAAATTCGATCGTCCTTTTCTGTCCGTGAAGGCCTTGTTAAGTAGACCATCCACCAGCACTGGAGGCTCTCGATGTTGTTTGGCAGGTCCCGCCGGAGACGCACGTGGTGACGGCGACGCGAAGATGTCCTCATCGTCCGCACGCAGTTTGCGTTTGCGGGCAACAGAAGGTCTCGGGTGCGCAGGCCCGGACATGGGAGAATGATTTCCGCTGCGTGCAGGCGAGGAAGGCTGAGCACTGGCAGGTGGAGTTGGCTCTTGAGAGAGCGTTGATTTTACTTGACTGGGTTTGTCCGCTAAGCCAATGCGTCTGAGCGTCTCCGGCGATGGTATAACCTGCGATATGGGCTGTTGATACGTCTGAGATTCTTGCGGAACACTAGATGGTATATCAACGTAATCGAGGTCGGAGGACATCGACCTGCGTCTGCAATGGTTGAGCAAAGTATACCCTGTAGTAGCAAGATCCATACCTGTTTGCGTCAACCGTTGTCCGTGTAACAGCTTGCGCGGATGTAGAGTCGCCGACATCTTCAGAATCCTTCCTGAGCAGAATGGCTTCAGTAGCCATCTCCGAGTCCGACCCACTGCCCTCATCCAAATCTGATCCTTCCTCTTGTTCGTCCACTACTTGGGCATCTTCCTCTCCCTCCTCCTCTTCCCTTCGTGCCAGCTGAGCTTGTCCGCTTCCACTAGCGTAAGGCTGAGAATCTTCTTCGTACTCTCGTCTCAGTGCTTCGATCTGCGAGGGGCTAGGACCACGCTCGGTGTCGTATTCAAGCTGATCTTCTTCCTCTGTCTCAGAACCGCTGTCCTCCGTATCAGACTTGGACGGCACAGGCACAACTCGTTTGCGTTTGCTCGGTGGTTTCTCCTGCTCTTCATCATCCCCGCGTTTCCTTTTGTTCGCCCCATCTGCTTGCTCGTTCGCCTTCTTGTTGAAGATTGTCCGTCCGCCTTTGTGCTTCTCCGCTAGAATCTCAGAGACGCGCTTGTCGTACTGCTCTCTGTTCTTCTTATACTGCTCTTGCCACGATAAACGAGGGTGAGTCTTCGCCCACGGCCACTTGTCCAGCTGTTTCTAAATATGTCAGAGTCATCACCTACAGCGAACGTAGTGCACTCACGTTGTTCGTGAGGTTCACGTACAAGACGTTTCCCAGCCTCGACGTGTTTCCAGGATTCTCTTGGGCAATGTACTGCGCCAACAGCTCCTTCTCCTCATGCGTGAACGGATTGCGCGCCCTAGGCGTACTCTGGGAAGCGATAGTCTTGCGGGCTGCCGGTAAAGGTGTTGCGTTGGGTTCTTGCTTGACTGAGAGATGGGTTCTGCGATATTTCTCTATCAGCTTCTCCAGCCGTTCGATATTCTTGATGTAGCGCTCTCTCCAGGAGTGTGGTGTATGCTTCTTCGCGAGAGGGTGTGGCTGTCGATAGACGTTCAGGGCGTCTTATGATGATAACTACGGAACCTGACATGCTTACATCCTCGACCATCTGCTCGTAGATCACATTACCACGACGACAGCTGCCACTGTTTTTGGCGAGGTACATCGCCAGAAAATCATCATGGTCTTTGCTGAATTGCTGACGCCTCAGTGAATCAAGATGTGAGCGAGACAAGCGATTTTTTGTGAAATATAGCTCACTCTCCACCTCCACGTTTGGTTGTCATCTCAAGAGAGTGCGGGGATTCGAATGAACATAGACTCAGATAGAGCGAAGTCGAAATAAAGGGTCAAGTCGCGATTCGCGACAAATTCGCGACACGCGCTCGCGTAAGCAGAACGGTCACGTGAATGTCACGCAACGGCGCCGACAAATTCGCCGTGTCTAAGTCTCTTTCCTCCTTGACTCTGAGTTTGAACGCAAGTACGCGATTTTCGATGAGCTACGTAGAGGATGTTCGTCGCGTTCCATAGGTACGATTTTCAAGCTGACACGATTGTTGTAGGGAGGACGTGTCAAGACAGCAGAAACTTCCTGAGTGTGTCGTCTACGTTGTCTCAAATGAGCTCGCAAAGGTACGTTTCCTCTCACGAGCATCAGATGTATTTCTACACTGACATCCAGCTTTACAGGCATCTTCGCTGTTGCCCTCAAATATCAACCGATCGTTGACTGTTCACAGCCTTGCGAAAGCATTCGGGCTACTTTCTCCTAGCCCTAAGCTTCGTCTGTTACGACCTACACCCGCCACAGTGAACGACCTAGCTGTGTACCATACGCGTGATTATCTGGATCTTGTGCTCAGCAAAAACTCTGTGTTGGCAGATGCAAGCGTTCTACAAGCCGAATTTGGCCTTGAAGAGGTAAGTACTTATCAATTTGAATGTGAACGTGAGGGCTTCCTGACATGGTTATATGTACAGGACTGTCCGCCGTTCAACGGCTTATCTGAATATGTTCGACTCGTAGCAGGGGCATCTTTAACAGGCTGGTAAGCTTCTCTGACTCACGGAACACGCAACTCAGACTCATATTAGCTGCCAACACCCTGCGAGAGGATGGTGTCCACATAGCCATATGCTGGGACGGCGGAAGGTATGCATTTGCGAGCATACCATGTTAATTTAACTGATCACCGGTTTCCACAAGACATCACGCACAAAAATCACATGCGTCTGGCTTTTGTTACGTCGCAGATTGTGTCCTTGCTCTTATGGCGCTTCGCCGTTCTCGGATACCATCGCTGCATGGCGCAGCTCGAAAAGGTCGTATCATGTATCTTGATCTGGACTTGCACTTTTCCGACGCTGTCTCTCAGTCTTTCCTATCTTCGGGTTCCTTTTCGATACCCCCGCAAATCCTTACATTTTCGATCCATCACTCTGCGCCTGGATTCTTTCCTGCATCGCCTTTGGGATATTTGTCTGACCCAACAGATCCTTCTTTTGATCCCTTCACTCTGTCGCTTCCGCTTGCCATAGGAGCTTCAAGTTCCTCTTATGCCCGTGTCTGGTCCTCGGTGGAACGTGTCCGGGATGCGTTCAGACCTGACTATGTTGTTGTGCAATGTGGTGTAGATGGCCTTGCCGGGGACCCTCATGCAACCTGGAACTTGTCGCTTGCCGATGGTGAAGGCAGTCTAGGATGGTGTATTGATCGTATATGTAATCAGTGGTCATGCAAGGTATTGCTCCTGGGCGGAGGTATGTACGACCAACGAGCACCTGTCCCCTTTACTGATGGTAGGTCACAGGAGGCTATAATTCGCCGAACGCCGCCCGGTCATGGGTATACATGACTTCTGTTGCTGTACGTTATGCTATTGTTTGTTGCCACGATCTTGCGGTGACCGTCAATTTGAAGCTCGGGACTCCGCTTTCACCTGAAGCTGATATTCCAGATCACGCAGCTTTCCCTCTATACGCACCCTCCTTCACCCTGGATGTTCCGCCTGGAAATGTGCAGGACCAGAATACACCAGAGTATTTGAACGATGTGCAAATGCGCTTCAGCCGCGTTGCTGAGATTATCGAAACGAGGATGCAGGTAGCTTGATGGTGGATCCCTGTCATGATGGAAGTTATGCACATTTGAACAGATAATATATGTAGTGACGACTCACTCTCTATGACAAGGGGGGCGATCGCGAAATAAAGTTGTCGAAAGTTGAAGGCCCCCGGAGACTGGGGGACGGCCGCTTAACTACAGACGATCGACGCGGCAGCTCATCAGATTATTACTTAAGGGTACTGTAGCAACGTTACAGCTGTTTAGGAAACGCATTCAAAAAACACACACAGTCGGGGTCCAAAACTCCTCATCCGAATCTATCGGCCCACAGGTCACTGTGGCGCCACCAGAAACACAACTGGAATAGAGGCTAGAACGGACTAAAAACCATCCGGCCAAGCTCCAGACGACAGCGGAGCTTGTTCGAGCTGGGTAGTGTTTGTTCGAGCTGGCCCATCGTTTCCTAAACAGCTGTAACGCAGACTAGAGCGGTGATAAAACGAGTTGCATTCAGGCTCACGTGTTCTGATTAGATGGCGTAGTTTACTTTTCGTATCGTCGCATCCACAGCCCCGTTTGAGCTGGTTTTTCGTCGTAGATGTCATCTTCATGTCCATTACTTGTGAGATCGCACGTCCAATTTTTGTGAGATGTTGCGTGCATAGAGTTGCAGCGAAAGTGCAAGAATGTCGCACTCGGACCTGGAACTCATCAGATCTTCAGATCTTGCCCCCGACCTTGGACCCAACTTAGACCTGTATAGTACTAGAGCCTTATTCTCGCCACAGAAATCCGGATCTATATCATCCGACTGGCTTCGCAAGAGACCAGCTTGGCGAACGCGTCCTCGGGTATTCACTGGTAACACGTTTTATAAAGCTTTCGGTGCACAGGTGACCAGAAAGAGCATGTGGGACTCGGTCAGGGAGGTACGGCAATTGATGACTTGTATGGTCGAATCTCCTTGAACACATCATCCACATGTCAACTGACCCTCAACTTGAACAGAGAATTGGTATTAGAGTGGCGGCTCGAAGGGATCTCGAAGAATCGCCTTCGTCATGGGAGCCTCACGGCCCCGAAGTTAATCAAGCATAGGGTTCGATGTTCTGGGGTATAAATATGAGCCCTTCCTCCGGATTTTTTGTCAAACTTCGACGTCTCTCTCAGAATTTCTGACGACCGTGACCATGGTCGGTATGAAGCCAGCGTTCCTCGCTCTACTTCTCTGTGGGGTGGCCTTGTGCAACTTCACTGACCCGAACGTCCTCGACGCTTGTCCAGGCTACAAGGCTTCACATGTCACGACCAGGGGAGCGCAACTGACAGCAGATCTCACCCTTGCTGGCAAGGCATGCAACATCTTCGGTCCTGATATCGAACAGCTCAAGCTGGAGGTCACGTACGAAACCAGTAAGCGATACACTTGGAACTTTGGAACTCGCTCTTGACGTGATTTGACGCATCTTCCTAGCAACGCGTATACATGTGAAGATCACTGACGCCTCTTCACAACGATACGAGGTTCCAGAGTCTGTGCTGCCCCGTCCTAACGCAGACCCATCCACATCGCCTCACAATGCAGAGATCCAGTTCAACTACACCTCGTCTCCGTTTGCCTTCTCCATCTTTCGAACCCAAACCAAGGAGATCCTCTTCTCTACGGCATCTCATCCCATCATCTTCGAGCCCCAGTACCTCCGCCTCAAGACGAACTTACCTGCAAACCCGAATGTTTACGGCTTGGGAGAGCATACGGATCCGTTCCGTCTACCTACGCACAACTATACGCGGACTATGTGGTCGAGAGACGCGTACCTCGTTCCTGGCGAAACGAATCTATACGGAAACCATCCTGTTTACTTCGAACATCGCCCTACTGGTACTCACGCGGTCTTCCTTGCCAACTCCAACGGAATGGATATCAAGATTGACGACACCAACTCGACTAGCTTGGAATACAACGTGATTGGGGGTGTACTGGACTTCTACTTCCTTTCTGGAAGCGAGACTGATCCTATCGAGGTGGCAAGACAGTATGCAGAAATCGTGGGTACGCCTGCTGAGGTGCCCTACTGGTCATTCGGCCTTCATCAGTGTCGATTTGGCTACCCTGGTACGCTGAGTTTCTTGGATACAGCTCTTTTGACATGTGCTGATTTGTAACAGATTACATCGCTGTGTCTCAAGTTATCACGAACTACTCAGCAGCTGGAATTCCCCTTGAGACGATGTGGACAGATATTGGTGAGTGATTCTCATTCATTGCTCAATGCGTATGGCTCACTTCGTTGTCGCTAGACTACATGGACAGACGTCGTATATTCACGGTGGACCCACAGTATTTCCCATTGGACAGGATGCGAGAAATTGCTGACTATCTTCACT
This sequence comes from Antrodiella citrinella, assembly GCA_004802725.1. Taxonomy (NCBI): domain Eukaryota; kingdom Fungi; phylum Basidiomycota; class Agaricomycetes; order Polyporales; family Steccherinaceae; genus Antrodiella; species Antrodiella citrinella. The sequence goes on from SGPM01000314.1 coordinate 23,102, forward strand.
CTCACGACCAGAGGTTTGGTGGGTACTCGTGCTATGCTTTCTGTAACTCATTGCGACTAATATTTGCTCAACAGTATTGATGACGGATCCTGCCGTTGCATACCTGCCAGGCGAAGGATATGGTCCATTTGATCGCGGAACTCAAGACGATGTGTGGCTCAAAGCTGCGAACGATAGCTCTCCGTTCCTCGGAGCAGTTTGGCCAGGTGTAACTGTATTCCCTGGTAAGTATGAATACTATTTTCCTTGTTGAAGTCAATGTCTGACATCCCCTTGTAGATTGGTTCAACTCAAAGACTCAAGAGTAGGTCGTCGATTACTTCGTTTACGTGTCGTGCTAATACGGACACGTTGTTCAGCTACTGGACAAAGGAGTTTGAGATGTTCTACAGCCCTGCAACAGGTCTCGACATCGACGGTGCCTGGATAGACATGAACGAGCCCTCAAGCGTACGCCTATCTCTCACTTGCTGTGTATGAACCTCAGTCTGAACAAAATGTAGTTCTGCAATTTCCCATGCACAGATCCTTTCCAACAAGCCCGCGACCAGCAACTCCCACCACCGAGGACGGCACCAGTCCCAGATCCCAACGCACCAATATTCGGCCAGCCCCCTTCTGTACAAGCTTCTCTGCAAAAGAGGGTTGACCATAGCCAGGATAACCTCCAGAGTCCCCCCTACTGCCCATCCAGAATGCCTGCCGGAGGCGGAATGTTGTCTGACAGAACTGCATATGTGAGTGACGGTAGTCTCTTGTATGCCACATGAGTGCTCACATACATTTTCAGGTTGATGCTGTCCACGCTAACGGTCTTGTGGAGTACGACACTCGTATGTCAATTTCATGGAATTTTGAGTCTCCTTGTATTGACTTTCGTGGAACAGACAACATCTACGGTACCATGATGTCTACAGCAACTCACAACGCCATGCTGGCTCGTCGTCCAGGGCTAAGAACTCTCGTGATCACTCGTTCTACATTTGCCGGGGCGGGAACACGAGTGGGCAAGTGGCTAGGTGATAACAATAGCGATTGGCCGCATTACACATCGTCCATCGCCGGTATTCTGGGCATGGCAAGTGTGTACCAAGTCCCAATGGTTGGTGCGGATATCTGCGGATATGGTGAGTGATCCTAGTGATGGTCGATGGGTGGGTGATTCATACGTTTATGGTACAGCTGGTGACACTACCGAGACTCTATGCGCGAGATGGGCCATGCTTGGTGCTTTTTATCCGTTCATGAGAGATGTAAGTTTCTTTCGCATTGCCAAACTAGACGTTCTAATTGTTGTGATAGCACAATGCGGACACCTCAATCAGTCAAGAGTTCTACAGATGGCCTCTCGTCACGCAGGCCGCTAAGAACGTCTTGGACATAAGGTCTGCTTCTCTGCGGGTTTCCCTCCTTGCTACTCCTCTGACTCGAAAACGTTCACCTGTTCAGATATCGTCTGATCGATTACATCTACACGGCCCTTCACCAGGCCCATCTTGACGGGACACCTATCATCCAGCCACTGTGGTATCAGTATCCTAAAGACGCCAATACCTTCCCGATCGACCTCCAATTCTTCTTCGGCAGCTCCATCCTCGTATCCCCCGTCACTGAGGAGAACTCCACGTCGGTCTCCGCGTATTTCCCAAAAGACACATTCTACGACTTCCAGACTCTCGCGCCGTACGAAGGGACCGGAAACACAGTCACTCTGGAGAACGTAAACTTCACTTCTATCCCGGTGCATATCCGAGGCGGCGTCGTCTTACCGTTACGCGAGAAGAGCACTATGACCACGACTCAGCTACGCGAGACGGACTTCGAACTGGTCGTTGCACCTGGGACCAACGGCGAAGCATCGGGCGCGCTGTACGTTGACGATGGAGTGTCCGTCACCCAGAAGTCTGCTACCGAAGCGACATTTAACTTCAAGAACAGCGAGCTGACGGTCAGCGGGAAGTTTGGGTTTGCGGCCGGTGTAGATGTCGCGCGCGTGCGCTTCTTGGGAGTCAAGAGCTCACCCCGTTCCGTCGAGTTAAATGGATGGGCTGTCGAGAAAGGGTCGTTCTCTTACGATGCCACCAGTCAGGTGCTGACCGTGAACACGGGCATTGCATTCAAAGGAGGGTTTTCCGTGAAGTACACATAGTTAATAGGTTGTGATATATTGTTCGTTCCTGTCCTGATGCCTGAGGCTTTAAGCTTGCTTGAAGATGGGCAAAGCATATAGTACAGAGACCAAACACTCCTTGGTACATATACATGTTAACACAATGTTCAAAATATGATATAAAAAGTGGAAAAGATATGACCACCGCAGGGGTCGAACCTGCAATCTCCTGATAACACAATCGTAGTCAGACGCGATGCCATTTCGCCAGGCGGCCGTATGAACAAGGGGTCTCCATATCATATCTATCATTACTTGTCGAGATTATAGGATGCGAATGAACTACTGAGCCAGAGTAGCAAACCCGACGCGATTCTGCCCCAAATCAAACACTGAGTATACGTTCTGCAAGAAGATATCGCCAATACTCCAGTAAGGCTGACCAGGACTGCCTGAGGACGTAGTAGCGCGAGGTATAGCCACAATACCACCAACACACTGATCGGAGCCTTCGCTAACTGGACCTTGGTTGAATAGAGCGGGGTTGATAGGGAAGACAGTGCCACCGATGGTAAGAGTGATGGTAGGGATGGAGTTACAGGGAACGGTGTAGCGGCCGTACGAGATCATCTTGGACCCGGGGATGGTGGCGTACAGCCGAACGACGTTGGCCCAGTCTCCCATAATCAGCGCGCTGGCCGTATCGATTATGGCGGGGACGCGTGAGACCACTGTGGTTCTTCCATTGGCCTGTATAGAGTCGATATTGATTTGCCAGAAGCTCTAGAAAGGATGTACCAGCGTGAGTATCACAGTGTAGCAGAGGCATACCGGTAACAAATACCGACCTTGTTTGTGACCGGGACGTATGTAATGGCTCCGGTATAAGCGGCCGAGTCCGTACCACCAAGAGTGACCTCTCCATTTTCCGTCGTGAGTCGGAAGGCAAAAACTGGACTGGTGATCACGCGCTGCGCGACAAGGGACTGGGGGAACGAAAGCTTGTTATAGGCAGATATAGATTGGAAGGCCATTCCCAGGTTCCCGTCGACAGAGGTTGTATAGGCTCCGAAAGATAAAGGATACGAGTCTAACACCCCAACGTTTTGTGTAGCCTGCAGTAGAATTTAGTTGAAAACCATTGTGAGGAAAAAACAGGGCAAGCTTACCGTTAAGGTGGCAGTGGCAGGGACAGTCACCAGGTCGGCGTACACATTGCCCGTGATAGCCTCTGACCCAGATTCTCTGAACTTCAAGTTCCGATTGACCGAGGTAGAACTGGCTGACGCATCGTAGCTACGGTGGCACAGGCAGTCAGAAGAAGTGCAAGCTGCGTTGACCACACGAACGTCGGCACTGGCTGTGTCGAAACCAACGGTAAAGCTCTGGCCAGGTGTCCCTATGGTTATGCCGCCGATCCAAATAGCACCATCATCGTTTTGCAGAACCTCTGTTCCAACAGCACGCTTGGCGGTGTTGAGACTACCATCGGAGGCGGCAAAGGGATGCGGCTGACCAGCGTTCTGTGAGTACGCATCAAAAGCCGTTTCGTATTTTCTGTAGTCACTCAGCAGGACGCAACGAGCATAATAGAAATGAGAAACGTACGTGATGGTGCTATTCATCTGTTGACTCGTCCAATCGAGGACCGCAGTGGCAGATGTGTTCTGCAGCTCAGGCTGTCTCCTGGTCAATGCAATACGCTGAACGCCATCTCGAGCCGGCGGAGGAGAAGCAGCAGCAAGAAGAGCAGAGCAAATAAAGGCGATGGTCAACATCGCAAATGATAGGATAGCTATGATATACGAAATCAGAGTACGAGTGAGTAGAGGGTGGTGAACCAGAATAGTAGGCCTGCGAACCTTCATATCCTTGGATAGTTGACGGCTGGCAGTCCAAATCAAAATCATGGCAGCCACTTGTGTACCACCACACCTCCTGGAAGTAGAGAAAGGCTGCGGTGGTCTCCGTGATTCCTGGCTTGCAGTAGCTTTGGATAATTCATGATCATGGTTTGTTCCTCCAGGCATGCGCTAGACCGTTGCCAACATAACCAAAGAATATCCTGCATGAACATTGAACATAATAATATGGTATGCAATGGTTATGTAAAAAATATGGCCGCCTGGCGAAATGGCATCGCGTCTGACTACGATTGCGTTATCAGGAGATTGCAGGTTCGACCCCTGCGGTGGTCATGTGTAGTGTTGACTTTTTGCCCAGTTCAGTCCTTTTCACGCCAATACCCGTTCATATATTCATACTAGTTGCATTGATTACATTGCTGCAAGGTGGTGATCCGGGGTGTCGTCTCCAGACACAATGATTATTTCTACGAGACTGCCGCGCCCATGCTAGATATCATCATGAACGGAGCAGCCCGTGCAAGACTGTCCCCTTGAGAGTCCCTTACCCTCTCCAACTGCGCAACCACCAACAAAGAAGCGATGATTATGTCTTGTATTGCGAGAGCTTGAGGTGTTATTAACAACGTTGCTGGCCATGGGGGTGACGCGCGTACGGAAGGACGATACACTGCGATTGGTTCGGTCGCGTTCAAGTTGTTCGTGTATAGCTTTATAGATCGGCGTGAGTCTTGTGTTCGGTACCAGGGTTCGGAGAGTGCATACCGCTATGTCTTTCAGAGTTTCGGGGATTCTTTGCCATGTGTATTCCAAAGCATCCGAACCGAGTTTTGTGACTTCCCTGGAGTTTACAGTTGGCTGTGAGTATGCGACATCTACAACTGACCCGTGGAGTCACTTACGGGTCGGAGAACGACTTCCCCTTCATCCAATCTTTCACTTTCATAGGCTCTCCCCCTCGGAACGCGATCTTATCAGATTTTAAGAACGCACCCTTGACCACCCTTGTAACCTCCTCGCGTCGTCCGTCATCGATCGCAAGCAGTGTTATGCGCATACCCTTGACAGGCATCCCGCTCGCTGACTCGATGGAGTACACTTCTTCACCGCTCTTGTGGTCGATGAGCGTAGAATTATAGAAGCTGTCTCGCGTGAATTCGAGGACTCTGCTGCCTGGAGGGATGGGGCGGGTGTCTGTGGTCATGTCCATGGTTAGTCGCTTGCGGGGCAAAGAGGACGTACTTCAATGTGTTAGCGTTCGCCCTTATACTATATGAGGACTCATAGATAGTACCGTGGAGACTAACCGCCGCACTGGCACAGCTCGCACGGTGTATGGGGTCCTCTGATGATCTGACGTTTGCGAAGGCTGACCATTGGCACGAGTACCGGATGGTGTACAGCCTTGCTGCGCGATGTAGTATCCTCATACAATCATACGAGACCTAGAGGTCCGATGACTTTCGGCCGGCGAATTGGCGATAGTAGCAGGGCTTGGAAGTAAGGCTTGGCCGCAGCAGTCACAGAGGATAGGTACCGAAAGCAAAAGACCTGCGACATACGAATGAGTGAGTACAGGATCGTGGACACACATGATCAACTTCATTGGAATGTACATAACGGTTCGGAGACGCATCGCCGTGGAATACCAAGTCAGTGGCCGTTCAGGTCAAACGTGACATATCTTTCGAGAACACAAGTCAGCCAAGTCCGAGACAAGCTACAACATGGTTGTCATTCATCATACGAAACTGCAAAGGAGAAACGGGTTCACATACTAACGAAAACTAGAAGAAGACTGGGGAGCGAATGCAGCGGTGAATGATTGCGATGAGAGAAGAGACATATGCTGGGTGATTGAGAAGAATGGACGAGACTAGTAGTATAGCGCATACAGTAAACTATACGTCGGGGGGAATATTGAACCTAATACGATAAGTACATGAACCAAGAATTGCTAAATCATAATCAATGCGTGAAGTGGAAGTAAGCTGAGACAATCTGAAAAAAATACGACATTACGGACATACACCTACTGGTCTCGTGTCAACCCAACATCGCCAATGTAACGAGAGCGCAGTACTCACCTAAACGGCCATGCTATGCCTCCGCCCATCATCCCCCTCCAACATCTTCAATCGATTTCCTGTGGATGTCCCACTTCGCCGTCGCCCTTCAGAGTTAAGCCAGCTCGTCGAACTCCCGCCAGCGACATGCGTACCACCGTATTCCGCATCAGCTTGCGTCCCCTCGCTCTCTTCACCGTCTTCCGGCAAGACGTACCGCGACTTTTTTCGCTTGACGGTCGCGGCCGGTTGAGGTTCGTCTGGAGGCGCCTGCTCGGCCGCGGAGAACTCGCCAGAGGTACGTGGTGCAGGAGTGTCGTTCGATACAGACGGTCGCTTAATCGATGATACGAAGCCTTCTGGTTTACGCATTTTCCTATGGCAGTGCAAACATGAGTGTCGTGGACGAGATAATAAGGGACACATGCAACTCACGTGTTCAACTTCGGTTCAGCGTAATTGACGCTTTTACGGGTGCGTCGCTCCCTGCCGCCTGTGGCAGCTTCGGAATCGGATACTTCGGGTGGTGCAACGGGGCTGGATGATCGTGGAGTCGGCAGGTATTGTAGCTCTCCCTTCACTGAGGGGGCTGGGGTTGTCGCAGGTGTCGTTAGGAATGTACGTGAGGATGCAATAGATGAGTTGGTCGTTGTTGATGTGGCAGAAGGTGGAGGATCAGCGGTCTCCGGCGTGCGTCGTTCACGGTCTGCAGCGGCATCTCAGTCAGCTCCGAGATATGAGCATATCGGTACAACGAAGACTCACCTGCTAGCGTGGTATCCAAAGGTAGCAATAGTGGAGGGGAATTATTTGTGACGTCCTTTAATTTAGACTTCCTGCTGCTTCCTTCCGCAGCCGGTAGTTGATGCGACTCCAGGTCCCGAGTCCTCTTCACTCTCTCCCGCTCCCTTTTCGTGCTCTCGCTCGATGAACCTCTCTCTATTTCAGGAGGCATCTCCCTCTCCTTCTCTTTCGCTTTCTTCTTCTTCTCTCTCCGCGTGATGCTTTGCGCGACGAGTGCAAGCTCCTCATCTCCCGGCCCGTCGATACCACTGATCACCGCTATCACTTCCTCTTCTTCCTCATCCAATGCCGCTTCCCGACGTAGTGAGGCGCCAAACGCGGGGCTCAGTGGCCGCTCGGTGACCGTGGTGATTGACATACTAGTAGCAAGTAAACCACTCTGTCGTCGTGTCGGTTTCCGCTTCCCGGCCTTGGTAAGATGGTCATCGAAGGTGATCACTGGGGCGTCTAAAGGAGGCAGCGGGGGTGGAGAGGATGTTCGCGTCGGTAAGGGGAGTCTTGAACCGGACGAGCGAGGCTTGCTCTTCCGTCGCACCGGTGAAGGACTTTCTGCATCATCATCGTCATCTTCCGCATCCTCCGCAGATGAGGCATTGGGTTCATCGTCTTCGTGTATGTTGGGAAAGTTCGGTGCACGTGCTATCCTGTTCATTGGCGGGGAGGCATCGGGGTTGGGCACGGGACGACGGGCACGAGGGGGTTCTTGTTGCATTTCGGGAGTCAATGGTCTTCCGTGGGGAATGCTATGGGACTTGCGGATATATCCAAGATGTTTCATGAAGTTGTGCACCTATACAATAGCCGTATCCGGCGGTGAGTATGTTCTGCACCGACAAAATAACGCGTCGTAGAGCACTCACTGCAGCCTCTGCATCCGTCATGACCTTCCTCGACTTCTCCCGTTCCTTCTTCAATTGCGCTACTAGCGCTATCTCGGAGGCGCGCAGACGGAGGTTCTCAACATGGAGAGTAGAGATCTGGGCATTGAGTTCTTCTATCCTGACGCTCAGCGTAGAGTTCAACCTAGAGACAGAGACATAAGTTCGTCCCTCACATCCATATGCAGATTTAGAGCAACATACTTGGTGATATGTTTGTTGGCCAGCAGAAACTTCTTCTTGACTACGGGGCCACCATGCAGGTCGTGAGATGACGTTCTGGAAAGCGAAGGGGGAAGACTCACAATTCTCGAACTCAAGGAGGGTATCGTTCTGCCTTGCCTCCGTCGAAATACGCGATTGTCGCCTACTCATCGTCACGCTCGACGTTGACGGCGACTTTGACTTCGTCGTTGCTGTACAACCTATCTCACTCGCAGGGCGGCCATAGCTTTCGCCCAATCCGGCATGTCACGTGGAGAGTTGGTTTGGTTCGGCTCCGCAGATCGGAATCGAACCTGCTTTGTCCTGAGTGACAGTGAGTGTCGTTCAACGTGAAGTGCGAAGTTGAATGCCGCACATCAGGAAATTTAAAGGTACTTCGGACGTTCGGTAAGGTTTTGTGTTGCAGAATTGAAAAAAAAAACAAAGGGTCCAGACAGGATGCGGTGAAAGCATCGAATACGGTAGGGCTCGAAACTGCAGGGAGCACGCTTCAACGCCTTCATACGCTGGATACTTCTGGAATCGGAGAAGAATGGAGATTGCGAGCACCGTCTGTGGTATTACAGCTGTTTGCAAAAATATTGGCAGTGACGCCACGAGAAAGAGAAGAGAAGAACAAGCTAGACGCCGGGGGACTTAGAGAATTTGCATCGTCGCGACTGTCCCTCCCTCCTTCTGTCTGAACCATCTGCACCTTCAATTGGAAATTTGTA